>JARHVA010007097.1:745000-758890 GCA_037957365.1 Torreya grandis
TTCATGAGAATATATGTATAGAGGATAGGTTTGATGTTCAAGGAATTGGATAATGTTTTTATAATATGGAAAATTTCAAATAATGACAACCTTAATGTGATAGATAAGTTATTCCAATGATTGGATAGAAGATAGGGACTATATTATTTGAATAATAAATTGGGAATCACTAAGTACTTGATGCGAATGAAATAAGGATGTCGAAGAAGAGAGAGAGTTAGTGATAGAATTATAATCTTTTGGAGTGGGCTCAATGGTAAAAGAGGAAAACTCTTTGGTGAGGTTGGTATCTATTTACTGATAAGAGATAATATTTTCACTTTTACATTAGTAGTCACCATTAACCTGGTAGTAAATAAGTTGGGAGCCACCCAAAGCATGTAGATATGGAATATCTAAGTCAAGTGTTGCTTTCATGCCAAAGATTAATCCTTCATTTTTTTCCATGTTATTAGTGACATCAAAGGTTATAAATAATTCAAAATGGATTATTTTACCATGAGGATTAGTTACAATACAACCTACCCCGTCTCCTTGGAGATATTTGGCACCATCAAAGTGTATGGTTCATGTGTCTTCATGTAAATAGACAATGACTTTAAGAAGTTATTTTATAAGTAATTTAGATTTAGTAGTATCAATAATGACATAGGTATCTACCTCTAAATTAATAGTGAAATTATGGAAGTAATATTTAAGAGAGATATCCTGATTGAGACCTTCAATACATAGAATGTTATCATCAGGGAGACTATCTTGAAGGTGATTTATAGTGGGTATGGGTGCCACTGCAAGTTGGTCAGCAATGAATTTCCCTTTGATATATTTTTTCTTTATGATGCGAAGGTCAAATTACATTAAGAGAACCATCCACATTCTAATTATATCTCTAGGTAGAAATGATTTGGATAAAAATTGATGAAGTGGGTCAAAATGAACAATGACATAGGTTGTTTTATATAGCATGTAGTGACAAAGATTTTAAATTGTGAAATAGATAATGAGGAAATCATGTTATATATTTAGTATAACATTTTTCATAATAAATAAGGTCTCAACTAATATATTAAATAGCATATTATATTTAGGTGTCATATTTTTTGGCATGCATTTCCATAATTGATACATGAGTAGAATAAGTGTACAAAATCAAAGGATGATCATTGGAAGGTGGTCGAAGGGTAGGCAAATGGAGCAATGATTATTTCATGTTTTCAAATGATTTATAATAAGGATCAATAGATTTTAGAGAATTACCATTTTTAATATGGAAATTAATAAAGTATATATGATAAGCCATTTCAAGAATGAATCATCAGATTACACCAAGTTTTTCAAGGTAAGTATGAATGTCTATAATGGAGTGATGAATCAGCATGTTGACTATAGCATTGATTTTACTAAGATCAATATTAATACCATGAAGAGACACTAAGAAACCTATCATTTTACTAAATGCAATTATAGACATTAGAAATATACACATCATGATTTTGAATGTCAAAATACCCATTGGACTACCCTATCCCCCCCTCAAGACCAATATCACCTTCTAACCCCTAATCAACCTAGCCCATAGTCATTTTAACTTAACTGGACCAACCTAGTCTTTTATCCCTTTTTATCCTCTTACACTCGACCATCGATGGTCAAGTTGTACCACCCCAAATAAAATCATGCAAACTACCCACCTTATTTTTCTAAAAATAGCTCATCTAATTCTAGTTATGAGCCATTACATGGATGAGTTGATTTTAGAAATCCCAGTTCATGTGTTATTGAAACCCTCTCACCTTGACTATAAGAGAAAGGAGCAAAGAGGTGAAGATCCATCTATAAAACATCTAAAAACATCTATGAATCTACAATTTTTATCAATATCTTTTACATCTAAGAGTTTCTTTCATATAGGTCAATCACCATTAACAATCTCACAATCATATCATAGAGTCACTTTATCATTGCCTCTCCACCAACCTTCAAGTACTGTTACTCTACCAAAATCAAGCTAAATTTCACCAATAATTCAACCACCTCAATCATCCACTCAATCAATTCTTGGTAAGACAAGTACTTGATTCTCAATATTCATTTACTTACTTCCATTTTGAAACCAACCCAGACCTTACCCACCTCTCAAAATCCATCTTTTAGATCTCATCAATCAACCAAAATTATCAACCCAGGTCTTCACATAGTAACTATCGATGGTTGACTCAACTACCTTTGGTCCACCCAACCATATATGGTCACCTTGACTTTTGATGGTCACCTTAACCATCAATAGTTATCCCAACCACTAATGGTCATTGTGGCATCAAAAACTAGCAAGCTGATTTCATCTATTTATACCCAATCAAACCCAATTTTTTGTGTTCCTACCTATTCATAGACCCCTTTCTAATTTTATAAAGAATACCCCAACCCTATAACACTAGTATTAATTAGTTTGTAACTAATTTAATCATTTATATCCTATTTCTTAGTAATCACCCTTGTATTCAATTTTAGTACCATTTGATTCATTGATGCAAGTACCTTTCTTTTTTGTTTATAATCTTAATTATTTAAAACATGTGGATTGATAGCAGAAGCTCTTGCTTCTAGGATATAGCTATTACTAGGCAATCTATCAAATTATTTATCTAACAAACAAGTTTATTTTAATGATTTCTTATCTATGGATCATCATCCCAAGCCAAAGAGGAGCTCTTCATAATCTTCTGATTCAAACATGCACACTATCAAATAAGTTTTTCAACCATACCTATACTTAGTTTATTATTTTCTTCTTTCTAATAATAAGCAATAAATTCATTAAAACATTCTAGTATACTCAATGGGACCCTTGCATTTTTACTTGGGTTCTTATTTGCTTGCATTTTCTCCTTATTATTTTCTCATTAAAAAAATCAAAAGTTTCTTTTGGGCTTAAAATTAAATTCACACATCGACCACTTGAAAGTTTAGTTCACATAACTTAAATTAAAGGCAAAGTAATCTATCATAAAATTCACTCTTTGTTTCACACACTCAAACCAAACCACTTTCATCAATAAAACATCAAACATACTTTAGACAAATCTTAACTATGATTTCATCACCTAGCGGTAACCTTACCCTTTCCTAGCGATCCTACTTGGAGGTCATTACCAAGGGGAGGGCCAACTCAGCTCTCTAGTTGAGTATAACCTCTGGATATCAATATATTTTGGCTAAGCACCGAACACCCTTATCATTTCAGTGTGTGAAGTGAGGGGGTAGGCCCCAATACCAAGCCACATATTGATTCCAATTAAGATCTCTTTTGAGCACCTAAACACAACCAAAAACCTTCTATAGATTTCCTATCTAATACCTTCTCTACAAACCAACTTTTGTCACACAACTTCTTAAGACATAAGATAAAAGTGAGATTAATTAAAACTCTAGGGCTTAACATATCTCTTAGAGTTTGATTTGATTTATTTGATAATTGTTTATCTTCTCTTTATTTGAGTAGTACGGTTTTTTTAATTTTCTATCTCCCCTATCTCACATGGTTCTCACTTGCTAACAGCAAAGAAACCTTTCATATCAAAACCCATCACCAAGCCAAACTACCTCTTCCACCTCTTCATCCATGGACTATACCTCTAAACAAGTAGACTCTCTTCACCCTTCAAGAAATCCTACCTTCCCTTAGGAGGTTCCTCAAGGAGATGTAATTTTTTTTTCTTTCCTTGATAATAATCATGTAGCCTTGCAACATTATCTTACAACCATGTCTTATCATATCCTAGTTCTAACCCCATCTATAGATCCACCTTACAGCATGCCTCTCCACCTCATGGGGAATATTTATATTTCCATATTTACTACATAATTATTGACTACCCAAGCCTACTCATAAACCAATAAACCCTTTGAGACTACCACTGAAAACTAACCAACCCAAACTACCACTACCCTTATACCTTCTACTCCTAACAACCACTCTTCCATTATAGGAGTGCTTACCTCTAACACTACTATCCTTCCTTTAGTTACCTTTAACCCATCAACAACCACTTTTCTTCAAAGCCTTGAGGTGTCCATACCCTCTACCTTGACACCAATCAGTGCAAGGGTCACCACCCTTCCATCAATTACCAACCCAACTATGTCTCCTATCCAACAAGCATCCCTTGGACCAACCTTTAGATACATCCCTAATTTACAAGGTCATGTACTCACTACCCAACCACCTACCTCTACCTACCCTTATGTGTCTTTCACCCAACCATTAATATCCACATACTCATATGTGATAGCCTCTCAACCTTCTACCCACTATCTGTATGTCTCATAACCACCTCATCAATATGCATATTATAACCTCTCGAGTACATAACCCTAATTAGATCTAATAAATATTCTTATGGAAAAAATGACCACCTTAGAGTCATCCATATTAGGTGATCACAACATCTTGTCATATGACTAAATTTGTAATGATCTTATCCATCCATCTGTATCTATTAATCCATATCCTCCCCAATGGGAACTTCATAAATTATCTAAGTTTCAAAGTAAGGAGGATCCCCAAAATCACCTTAGGTCATTTAGGCATGCTTGTTATATCATCATTTATGATGATTCCTTTTTTCTTTGCATTTTTCCCATGTCTCTTATTAGTTCGACCTTAGATTGGTATAGTGTCTTACCCAAATATTCCATCTTCTCCTTCACCTAACTGGCTCAAACCTTCTTAGACCATTTTTTGATTAATATATCCAAGAAAGTGTGTATCACCAACATTTATTCTATTTAGTATTTTAAGGATGAATTCATTAGTAATTTTGTGGCTCATTGGAGGATCCCTATCAACTAGTTATCATTTTCCCTACCTTGACCTGAACTCATAGAGATTTTTACTCAGGCATGTTTCAATCATATCTCCTCTACCCTATGTGTCTAAATATTTTGAACCTTTGATGAAGCTTTTACCATGGCATGTAAGTTATAACTATGAGACATTGATGAAGGAAAGCTTAAACTCAAGAACAATAATTCAACCTATAAAACCAATAAGGCCTCTTCCTCCAAGTCAAGCAACTAGTGTAATACCAATACTAAGAACAAGGGAACTGTGAGTGTGCTTTTCCTAAAATCTTCTCCTCCACTTCCATCATCCAATCCAATTCCTCTAGTTCTTTAAAGCAAAACCCAAGTAACCAAGCCTAGAGACCCCATAAACAATTCACCCCACTTGGAGTATCCTATGCTTCTATCTTGGAGAATTTATTGGAAGATAATATCATTCAACTTCTTCCTATCAAACCACCCCAAAAATTGGACTCCTCTCATCTCGCACCTAGTTGGTACAATGAGAATTATTTATGTGCCTTTCATAGAGTAATAGGACATGATGTTAGTAGGTGCAAAACTTTCAAGAGCCTTGTCTAATCCCTCATTGGTAAGGGAGAGCTTATATTATATAACTCAAATACACCATCAAACCAAGCCTTTGATATATTTAATCAACCCTTCCCAAACCATGCTCCTACCAAGAATGAGATCAACAACATCAAATAATCTCATGATGACCATATATTTAACAAGGTCCTTGACACATTCATTGCTAAAAAACCTATTGACCAACCAATTTGTCTCTTAGCCTCTTTGATTATTGAGATTGTGGACTTAACTTCACTTCCTTTTGATACCTAAGACAAGGAAACACCATCTTTTCCCCCTCCACTTATAGAGGTAATGGAGCCACTAGTCACCCTTTTAACTGATATACCAAAACAACTAGCCATCATCACCTCACCAATTCCCCTTTAGATACCATTCCTAAGGATAAAATCCTTATGTCTACTCCTCTCATAGAGGAGACACCCATCCAAGCCTTGCATACTTTGATTAAGGAAAAGGATGAAGATACCATCCTTATGCCCCCACTAAGGTGCTTATCTTTCAAGTCTACCATTAAGGTAATTAAGCCAACCTACAAACCATTCTCTAGGCTAGTACAAAAAATAGAGTTTATCTCCAACCCTGACATGAATTGAGCCACCTTATGATAATAACTAGGCCTCCCTAACATTACCTAACTCAGACCTCGAACCCTTTCTTGGTCAGAGTAGCTTGAAACTTCCATTAACTAACTCTTACCATATCTACCCAAATAACCAAACCCCTTAACCAATCAAATAAAACCTCTACCAAAAAAAAACCCCTCAACCACTCAAACCAACTAAGACCCAAGTATTCACTCCCTCTCCTATACTCCCAACTAGGTCTACCAAGAATATTGGTATCCTCCCTTTACCAAGCCTTAGTTACCCATCTATGAAAGTGGACCTAACGTATTCAAGCCCACCAACCAAATGTCATACTAAAGCAACAAAATAAGTGAAATCATACAAAATATGGAAGGATAAAATTTTGCCTCCCTCAACCTTGCTCTCCATTCTAGGGCCTCATCCCTCTACCTTAAATAGGAAACTGATTGCCTCTACCAAAACCCTACCACCTATATTGGTTGCACCTTCATAGTTTCTTTATAACATGCCTCTCTTTACCATACCTATAGTACCTAGGATTCCTACCCTATAATATTCTACCTCTAACTCCTCAACCTCCTTACCTAAACTAAAGCCATTAACCAAGCCTACCACCCTACCCAAAATACCTACCAGACCTATTCTAAGTAACCTCTTACCTCAAACACCAAAGCAAAAACCACTACACCTTTACCACCTTTAGTCGAGTCCACTTGACCAGTCTCCATAGGTTATTACAAACCTCTTGTTTAGCCTTGCCTCTCATCAGACCCTTTAACCCTCTAGCTTCAAAACCCACCTAAAACAATGACAACCATGTGTGTTCCTAACATAAGACATGAGGTCATGATATGGAGGACTACAAGGCCCAAACCATTATCCATTGGCTTTATGATGAGGATGATTTGTTAATAGACAAACCTCTTATGATCCCCATACACATCCAACTATTGACCATACCTACCCAACACTTACCTACTCCTCCACTCTCACCTAAGAGTGAAGACAAGTTGACCAGTCTACTACCTCAACCTTTCTTTCTATCCATACTCTAAATGCAATCATAAAATCATAGAAGAAGGATAAGGGGAAGGATAAGGTGTCTATTCCTTGTACATACCCCTCCTAAAACTCCTAACCAACCTATACCCAATCATCTCCATCCTTGACCAAACCAAGGTTATCTATCTTAGGTACCTTCCAATCTAACCCTTTAGAATCCATCAAGAGAGTTATCCTCAAATAACTTCATTAGACCTTGATGAAGATGATTTTATATGAGTTAATATCTACTTATCCTCATCACCACTAAGCACTAATAGAGGATTTTCAATCTATTAATGACCAACTTGTGTAACCCTAACCTCTAGCCACCTTTGTTAGTTCCCTTCAAATTTCTAACCTTGTTACCTTCAAGGATTCAAAAATACCTTCCATCCACTCAGATGACATAGATCCTCCTCTCTTTATTACTACTTACATCAATCAAACATTCATCAAATGGGTCATGATTAATGGGGGAGCTAATATTGACATCATATCCTCTCATGCCTACAACCAACTCAACCTACCAAAGAATGTTATCTAAATCCTATGTTGTCCTTCATTCCTTCAATGATACCATGACCACTAATTTGGGAACTGTCATCCTTCATATTTGTGTGGGACCCCACACACTCCTCTAACTATTCTACATTGTATAAGGTGAATTCCAATACAACATCTTATTGGGATGACCCTGGATTCACTCCATGGGTTGTATTACCTCTACTCTCCACCATTACTTTAAGTTTGAATATGAAGTCTAGATCATCACCATCCAAGCTAACCCAAGTTCTTTATCAACATGTAATATGACCTACCACCCCAATGATGTCCTTATACCTTTATCTAGTACACCCTTAATAGCTCAAACCCAACCTTTAGCTACCAAAGTAGATATCATACTTCCACTAATGAGGCATCAACTAGTTCTTCTATACCTTCACACCAAATTCCTACCATAGACACTTTTGAATCCACATTCATTTTAATTTCACCAAGGAACTATCACCTTTTAGCATTGGATGCTTTCCCTACTCATGAGTATGGGAAAATTACCAACCAACCAAGATATGACCCCAATGTCATAACTATCATTCTTTTTATACCTCCCAACCATCAGACTAATTTTGTCTATGGAAGACTCAACAAATCCATCAATTCTCCTACCATCTCTCTACCACCTCACCCATTCACCATCAATTTCTCTTACCTTGATGAACTAAACTTTGTCAAGACATACCTCAATTGGTGTGCTTAGAAAAGCTATGGGTTTTGGTGATATGAGTATGTCCCACATAAATTTTTCACCATCAAAACTAAGAATCCATATGAGAAGCACAACCTTGGTTTCATCTTACCTAATAAGAAGAAATCCAAGCAACCCACCACTACCATTATTGAAGAGGATGCACATTCCTCACTGACCTCACCTCCACTTGCATGTGAGGATGATGACATAATCCCACCTAACCTTTTTTTCATCAATATGATCAACCTTGAACCCCTAATTTATCACAAGGAGGGGGAAACTATAACCATCCCTTCAACCCATCTTGAAATGATAGGATAAGACTCTCCTACCATTAACACTATGTCGTGTTAGGATGATGATTCTATTATCACCCAACTTGGTGCCTTAGATTATTAAATCCATAAATCCCTTCCTCCAAAGACCTTAACCATGTTGAATGAATCCACCATGGATATCAACTTAGGTACTCTAGATAACCCTTGTATTGTCAAACTAGGCCAATCTTTGAATACCAAAGAACTTTGGGACTTCCCATCCTTCCTCCAAGACCATAACATAGTATTTACTTGGTTTTATAGTGATATACCTATAATTGACCCTACCATCACTACCCATAACATAGTCACTCACCATGATGCCAAACCTATCGAGCAAAAGATCTAATGCATGCATCCTCACATAAACCTTCTTATTATGGAAGATTTTTAATGTCTTCTATCTATCAAATTCATTTAACCTATTAACTACCCCCAATGGATCTCAAATGTTATATTTATGTGGACTTTCATGACCTCAACCTTGCCTACCCCAAAGATGGATTTCCTCTACCTAGCATTGACTAGATTATTGATATTATAAATGGCCATGAGATGTTATCTCTCAATGATAGATTATTAGGCTACAATCATATCTTGATTGCTCTTGAAGACTAGCATAAAACTACCTTTACCACCCCTTGGGGGACCTTTTGTTATAGATTCATGCCTTTCAAGTTAAATAACATTAGTATAACCTAACAACGTGTCATGACCTAAATTTTTCATGACCTTATCCATAATATTATAGAGGACTATGTGGATGATCTTCTCAACAAATCCAAACTCTGAAAGGATCACTTGGTCATTCTTAAGATCATCTTCGAATGATTTATCCACTATCATGTTTTTCTTAACCTCAAGAATTGCATTTTTGGGGCTCATTAGGAAATATTCTTAGCTTCATTATCTCCATTCATAAAATCAAATTCAATCCTACTAAAATCAAATCAATCCTAGACATGCTCCCTCTTGCCAATATTAAGTAACTCTGAAGCTTACAAGGGAAGCTTTAGTCCATTCATCATTTCATTTCTCAGCTTTTAGACTGATGCCCACCCTTTAACCACCTTCTAAAGAAGGATGTATCTTTCAAGTGAAATATTGATTGTCAAAAGGCCTTTGATTCAATCAAGGAGTAAATTTTGTTTCCACCTGTCCTTACCCCTTCTAAGGATAACTACACCTTTTACCTTTATATCTCTATCACCGACCATTCCTTAGGGGTGATACTAGCTCATTGATATGAATAACATAGAGAGCAAGCTATATATTACATTAGCTATACACTTTTAAAATATGAGAATTGGTACACTCATACTAAGAAACTCTATTTAGCTTTAGTCTTCATGGCCACCAAGCTTTTCCACTACCTTCTTAACTATAAAACCTATGTCATGACCAAGACTGACCCACTCAAGTACATGCATTCCAATCCATATCAAAATTAGTGTATGGCTAAGTGGTTCATGATCTTATCAAAGTTTGACCTTGAGTTATTCCAATAAAATTCAATTAAGGTACAAGTCATTGCCAACCAATTGGTTGAAGCACCATTAGTATACAATCAACCTCCTCTTGAGTTCCCTGATGAGTCTATTATGACCATTTCTCAAGCAAATTTCACCTATTAAGTCACCATGTCATTTGATAGATAAAAATGTCAATCTAGTGGGGGAGAAAATATCAGCTTTATCCCCTTTGATGGTGAGCCTCTTCTTTTATCCTTTAACCTTGATTTTGAATGTACCAACAACATGGTTGAGTACAAATCCCTAGTGATAGGCCTTTAGATTGCCTTAGCCCTCATAGTCAAAATGATCAATATCCTTGGTGACTCCAACTTGTGGTCAATCAAATTAATAGTGCTTACCAGTGTCTAAATAATGTTTTGCAATAATATAAGTAACTATTTGATGAACTCTTGGCATCATTAAAACACTACTACATCTAGTCAACCCTATAATCTACAAATAAATTTGCCAACACCATGGCTTTCCTTGCTTCTCAAATAACATATTCACCTTTAGATTCTAATTTATCTATCATTATTCATAAGATTACCCAACTGTCCTATGTCAAACCAGATTCCCCCACCAATTTCAATGTGGAGGAGACCCAACCTGACCTTTGGTATCAACAAACCTTTGAATACCTTAACCTTGCCATATTTCCTTTTAGCCTCTCTAGGAATTCTTAAATACCATTTGTTTAGATTACCTCTCACTACACCATTATTGGAGGAATTATTTATAAACATGTCTTTGATGGCTTCCTCTTTCATTGCCTACGTAGTCATGAAACCTCTCACACTATCAAGGAAATGTATTATGGTATCTATAGGGGTCATTTTAGTGGCCTCATTGTAACTAAGTGCATCCTCTATCTTAGATATTACTATCCTACCCTTAACCAAGACTACTATAATTATGTGAAAAAGTGTGTCAAGTATCAACAACATGCTAATTTGCATCATGTACCTAGCCATAGTCTTTATTTTCTACCAATTTTTAGCCATTTTTATAATTGGGGTCTAAACTTCATTGGGGAAATTAATCCCCATTCCTCTCAATGAACCATTAAATTGTCACTACAACTAATTACTTTACCAAGTGGTTTAAGGCTATTCCTCTAGTTTCAACCAAAGTAGAGAAGATTGTCAACTTTATCAACCATCATATCATCTATTGTTTTGATGTTCCACATAAAATTATCACCAAAAATGGTAAATATTTTAAGAACAAGTAAGTCTAGGGTCTATGTGATGCATTCAAAATTAAGTTAAGATTATCCTCACCCTATCACCCTCAAGAAAATGGATAGGTAAAAGCCTCCAACAAAACTCTTAATAACATGCTAACTAAAATGGTCAATGCATCCAAACAAGATTAACATTTACACATCCCCTTCACCTTGTGTGTATATTGCACCAATGTTAGAACCCCTATGGGTGCTACCCCATTTTCTCTTGTATTTGGAATAGAGGCTATCTTACCTCTTAAAATCTAAATACTCTTTCTTTACATATCTTTTCAAGATCTCATTTCTAAAAATGAGTACCACTAGCACCATCTAGCCCATCTTGAGCTACTCAATGAGTGTCACCTAGTATCCCTCACCCATCTTCATGTCTACCAAGAGAGTATCAAGCATCCCTAAAATAAGCACCTTAAAGTACAATAATTCAACATTGAAGACCTTATCCTAAATGAAAATCAACATGTCACTAACATGGAAAAAAGTAAGTGGGGTGAGTTTGATTTCAATTCGCTTAGACCTTACATCATAACCCATAATTATGGATTATGAGCTTACTAGTTGTCTTCTTTCAAAGGCCACCTAGAGTCTGAGACCCTTAATGCTTTGCATATATACCCTTTATTTTGTTAAGAAGAATGAATTCCACGTTTTGTCTAACTTAAGATCTTCCCTTGTTATATACCTATATTCATCTCCCTCTTTTATGGGACAATCAATTAAAAATGAATCATGTGCTTATCTATCACTAGCATATCCTAATCTTTGAATAATGGGTACCATGGCTCTATCCATGGCATGGTTCTCATGTTACTTTTTACCCCTTATTAGGATGGATCCCCATGATCATTATCACCTAAACCTCTTTACACCAAACCAACCTTCTTGTGCTTTTGGTTTCACCTCCATCAAGGTGAACTGCTAAGTCAACCTAAGCAAGTCTATGTCAAACAAAATCAAAGCCAAATTAAAAAAATTGATCACTAGTAATCATGGGTCAATCCTAGTATTTACAGACTACTCCCTTTAAGGAAAACTATTGTAAATTGCCAAAACATAAGGTGGACTACTCCCTTAACAGATTTCTATCAAAAATCATTAAATAAAGCACATAAATTTAAACCACTCCCTCAAAATATGGTTGAGTAAGCATTTGTCAAAAGCATCATAATTTCTTAGAAGATTCCAACATTGATAAGCTTCCCACATACAAAAATTAGTAGAAGACTCATTATCACAATCAAAATAAAATCAAAATAATCTTGAAAGCCACAATCGGCTCTCAAATATCAAGATAAAGTAGAAGCCACAATCATATTTTTCACATAGACTTCCCACATCGATCAATCTACATAATTTGGCATAGGCTTGTTTACCCTAGTCTTTTAGATACCTACAATGGAGACATACCAGTCTCGTAATAGGGTTCCATTTTCACCCATCTCACCTTCCCCCTATATACAAGGGATTTTTGAGATTACTATTGTCTCCAAATCTTGCACCCTAGAAGAGAGTTTTCAATCCTCTCCCATATTTGGGTAACATTAGAACATTTCTAGCCCTATGGGTATGCATATGGAGGAAATGGACCTCTAGATTGAAAGGGCTAGCACTTTGTAAATGTCTTTGCAAGATAATCTCTACTAAACTAGCTTATTTAAAAGGAAAAGAGTTAGAAATTTACAAAAAAATAAATCCTATTCTAAGAGTGGTGATACACCAAAACTATTTTCCATATGAATGTTAGATTCTAGTGCACAATATAGCAAAAACACAAACCATTCAAAATCTCTAAAGATAGTAATACACTTGCAAAAATTCAATACACTTAGATACACACTATATGACCAATTAGACTATGAACTATTATTTGTATGAAGGATAAAGTGGGTAGAAGGATGAGAAATCATCACATTTTTCCACTATACATATCTTGCACACTCAAACCAAAAACCTAGAAAAAGATTGAAGGAAACATATTTATGCTAAATGCTCAAAAGGTAGAACTTGAATCATTCCATTAGGGCTTCACCATACACTATGTGGTCTCTCCTTTCACTAGCTAAGGGGTCATATATATAGAAATAAAGAAGAGAGAGAGAGAGAGAGAGAGAGAGAGAGAGAGAGAGAGAGAGAGAGAGAGAGAGAGAGAGAGAGAGAGAGAGAGAGAGAGAGAGAGAGAGAGAGAGAGAGAGAGAGGAAAGCTTTTGGCACCAAGGAGAAGAATGAATTATGTTGGAATTATCCATCTTCAACTGTAACCAAATTTTCTAATGATGCTCATTAAGGCACTCTGATTGATCCATTTCACCCTCTTGAACACCCTTAGCTTAACCTCTTGAAGATGTTTTCCAATGGCTACTCAACAAAATCAAGATATTTAGAGATGGAATTAAAAAGGTTGATATAAATGGATACACCTATTATAAATCTATTTCGATGTGAAACCACTTGTCTTTGGTATGATGCATAATGGCATAGAGGGACATCCCTC
>JARHVA010007098.1:0-72500 GCA_037957365.1 Torreya grandis
ACTTGTAGTTACTTAAGCATACTTATGTATGACTCTGTTAAGTTCATGGATATGAGGACTTTTTCCTCATAACAAAAGCAAGTAGAGATGGTGTATAAGATCAAAGAAAAGGGATTTGAGAGTATAGTGGAACAATTATTTCTTTTCAAATCCTTTTAGTCCTAACTATATCAAAGATGGTTAATAAATCAAGAAGGATTAGAAACTCAATTAATGATCTCAGATTTCATGCTCCCCCTCTCTCCCCTTTCTCCTATCTCTTATTTTCTTCCACATTGTAATCTCTCTCTCTCTCTCTCTCTCTCTCTCTCTCTCTCTCTCTCTCTCTCTCTCTCTCTCTCCTCTCTCTCTCTCTCTCTCTCTCTCCTCTCTCCTCTCTCTCTCTATCTAATTTTGGATTCCCACAAGGAATCTTTCATATTCAAGAGTAAGGGACTCTCTGAGATATTGAAAAATATGCTCATCTTGATAAGGCTAAACCCTATCAAGCATTTGTAAGAACTACCTCTTGATGAAATAAAAGCTTTTATTTACTTATCTCTTTCCTTGGATCTATGTTGAGTGAGTTATGCATTATGAAATTATGAATGAGAATATTCCTCATCCATTATCCTCATTTTTTACCTCCTTTATGGTGTTTTCAATCTATTGTAAGTCTGGATTAGTGTTCTACCTAAACCTAGTCCATGAAACACTTATGCACTGAGCTAGATTGTGAGGTTGTGTGAGTTAGCATTGTCTTCTATAGATCTAGTGTGAGTTCAAGAATATGGGAGTTTCCTATTTTAATTTGGTGCATCACATGGTTAACTTTACTATGAAACCTTTCCTCTTTTCTAACCCTTTTCCTTATAGTAGAATTAGTTTAGGTGATCTATCAAGAGGAATCTAGCCTTCTCCAAAATTTTAACCCTATTATAGGATACCCACAACCTGAGGTTGTTCCCATATTGTGACTTTGAGTGGAGGATCTTGAAAAAATCTTCCATAAGGGTTCAATATTAATTCATAATATTTTATAGCATGCTTAGTGGGACTTAATTTCAAAGAAGACTAGTTAAAGTTTGATACTAGTTTGATCAATTTACAATAGTTATAACTTCCAAGCAATAGTAATTGGTAACTCCAAAAGAAGATCCAACATTATGGTAGCAAGTTTGTAGTGACTACATCTCATGCTAAAGTTAACTATAAGGTTAGCTTCTATAGGTATTCCCTTTGAGTTCATTGAATTTACTTTAAACTCAGTCAAGAGATTGAGATTTGCTAACATACACCCTGTTAAAGTCAAATTTATTCCTTAGTCAATTCCAAGGCCTACCCATACAAGAAGATGTTTGTTAAACCCTTTCATATCCATGGCATCCCTTGGAGATTTTATGGATTTTAATAGCCAAAGTCCTCTTGACCTCCCTCAATTTCATCCTATTCTAGTGGTATCTCTTAAAAGTGTCCCTTATTTTACTAGAGACCAAGCTACAACCCATTTTGAAAACCTCATGGATATATCTAAATTCTATAACATTCATCTTATCAATGAGGAAAATGTGGCAATTAGGTTATTATCCATATCTTTCAAAGGTAAAACCTTAGACTCATATAGAATCCTTGATACTAATTCCATTTCCACATGGGATCAATTTGGAGATGCACTATGTAAGATATCTAAAGATAAAAGTGACTATTTTTCACTTATAGAGAAAATAACCACAATTCAAAGAGCGCCTCATGGAGTTATGCAAGACTTCACCATAAGGTTACGAAAGACTTGGGATAGAATTCCAGTGTCTACTAGGCCTACCCTTAACTTTGCCTTTATTTACTATTTAAAGGCCCTACATATTGACTTTGAAATAATGATCTAGTCTATGGGAGGAAACACATTACCGAATGCATATGAGGTGGCAATCAAAGCATAAAATTATCTAGTGCATGTTGGCAAGCTTACACCTATACCACTAATGCCTTTGTTCCCTGATATCAGACTACCCCCTATTTCTATTCCTCCCCTTGTTATCATTCCTCTTATGCCTAAATTTTTTGTTATACCCTCACTTAATAAATAAAAGACTTCTACTAGTCAATCTAGTTATTCTCAAGAATAAAAGAACTTTCAAAAGCTTAAGATCATGTTCCAATCCTTTGAAAATGAACTAGTGAATGCTAATAAGAAACAATCTTTCAATAGGCCTTATCAAGCCTCATATCAACCTCAACATCAATCTTATAAAAAAAAATATACCACCCTACAAAGGAAGCTTCCAAGGCCAAGGCCAAGGTCAAAACCAAGGACAAGGGTAGCCTATCTATGTTAGGCAAGACAACTATAATTCAAATATTACAAACACTTCCATAAATTTGGTTCCCATAAATAATAATGTTGCTAAGGAAGCTAAGGGTACCATGCCTTGGAATTAGTCTTTTGGGCAATCCATTATCCCAAACACTGACTTCAACTAAGCTTTCAATGATCAATAGAATAAGGATGCTAATTATGGGTACAATCAAGCACTTATGGCTCAAAAAATAGAGGTACCCATGATGACAAAACTAGAAGAGCCTCAAAAAAGTCAAAGCACTGATCAAGGACCAAGCCAATTGGGTGGTAAAATGGAGAATTATGGGAAAGAAGAGTAATATGCACTCAATTAGTAGGCTATTTATAGCTAGGCATACATTCTAGTGGGAGAAAATAAAAGCTTCAAAATAAAGAACATGTATGGTAATTGAGAAGTAGTCAAGGATAATCCTACCATTACTCCTTCAATATCAAAGCTAAATAGACTTGATACTATTCCAAAGTATCCAATCACTCCAAGAAATAAAATTCATGAGAATTCCTTTGTCCCTCAAAGTTCATAAACTCAAGGTGTATTTATGGTTCCCAAAGCATAACCAAAGTTTGGTGGTTCACCCATAAATATTGTGGAACAAATGAAAAGGTCAAATTTGAGTGTGCCAGTGTGGGATATTTTATCCATGCCTATTCAGGTAGACATCTTCCAATAAGGGTTGAAAGTAATCAATGTTTCTAAGAAACCACCAATCAAGGAAAATGTGATTCTCACCAATGCAACCAAAGAACCAAATTGAAGGAAAATAAGTAAGGTGGTCAAAACTCTACCCTTCTAAATTTTAGTAATCATTGGTGACTCTTTAGTGCACAATTGTTTGATAGATAATGGGGATAAATCCTCAATAATGTCAAAGTCTATAGTAGACTAGCTTGGTCTAAAGTATGATCCCCAATTTATAGGAGTATTGTAGCTGGATGGATCTTCCACCAAACAATCTGGTATCATCAAATATCTCAACTTGACCCTATATTCTTGTCTTAGTGTCTTATTGGCTCAAGATCTGTTGATCCTAGATGTACCACTATGTTTTACCCTTTGTCTATCCAAGGAATTTACTACAAATATCTTGTAGTAGATTAGTCATACATAACATTCAAAACAATATATGGAACCATGGTATCTATTAAGGTTGAGCCTATTACACAATTCCACATAGAGCCTTATGGGCTAGATAACATAAACCTTAATTGCACCATTCTTGATGAGGATGAACATATGGTTGGTCAAGAATTAAACACTCACCTAGAGGAGATACGAAACATGTTCTTGGATGAACTATGGAATGACAATCATTTGGCTGATCCCTTAGAAGGAGTTGAAGAGAGGGACATGAGTGTCTACTACTTACATGAAGAGAATCAATCCATGCCATAACTTATTAGACCTTAAGAAGATCCTTGTGGCATATGGAAGTTCTTCTTTGATGGTTTAAGGATCAAGCATGGAACAGGTGTAGGGGAAATTCTAGTATCCCCTTTTAATGACAAGTATTTCTCTTCTTAAAATTTTTAATTTAGTTTGTCTTGTAATCTAGAAGAATATGAGGGTCTTATCCATGGTCCCCAATGGGATATTAAGAGAGGAATCAAATAATTACAAGTTTATGCGGATATTGAGATAATAGTGCACTAGGTTAGAGGCCAAAATATCACCAATAATCCTTTGATTAAGTCTTATAAACATAGAGAGTGAGACCTAATTGAGGATTTTGTGTCTTTTAACATCCAATCAATGCCAAAAGACCATAATTATCATGTTGATAGGTTGGCATCCATGGAAGATCAATTTGATATCCCAATGGAGTTAAAAAGGACAAAAATAAAACCATATGTCAAAGTGGTGGTAAGACTATCAGTGCCAAACAATATTGATCATTGGTAGGTCTTTGAGAATGATAATCAAATTACTTATTCCTTGTAGTAGGAAGTATAATTATCTTCAATTAAATAAAAAAATTTAACATTAATATGAGGATAAGGGTATTTAGTTAGGATCTAACAATCTTGCTAAAAGTTTGGTCGCCCTTGAATGTCTTTTCTATGAGGGATATCATATGATAAAAATACAATGCAATGATGTCAACAAGTGAAGAAAACTATGAAAGGGTCCTTATCTTCAAAGAGAAGCTCCTCAATCTTGGGAAGGTAAGCACTAAATTTTGAAGGCATGATTTTATAGAACTTTGTAAAGAATATGTAAACATCTTTGCTTGGGAATATAGTGACCTAAGAGGCTTTGATCCAAAGTTGTCCCAACACATTATATAACTAGAGGTTAATGCCAATACTATTAGGTATAAGTAGAGGCCTATAAACCTCAAAATTCAAGAGATTATTAGGAAATAATTAACCAATTTAATTGAATCCAATATCATCTTTCCCATTAAGCACTCCTCATGGGTAGCCAATTTGGTACCTATGAGGAAGAAGAGTGTGGAAATCAGATTATGTGTTGACTTCAGGGATCTGAATAGGGTCTCTTTGAAACATCACTAACCCTTACCATCCATGGAGTAACTCCTTTAAATGGTTACTGGTTCATAACATTTTTCCCTTTTGGATGGGTATTCAGATTACAACCAAGTTCTGGTAAGAGAGGAAGATAAGTATAAGACTACCTTCACCATAAAGTGGGGAACATATGCTTACCAAATTATGCATTTTGGATTATCAAATGCTAGGGCCACATTAGATAGATCCATGGACATGGATTTCTAAGGATTGTTGAATTATATGGTACTAGTTTACTTGGATGACATCATAGTTTTATCCAAGTAGGCTAGTGATCACATGGACCATCTAAGGTTGATCTTCCAAATATGTAGGGATTATGGGATCTCTTTAAATCCCAAGAAATTTGTGTTTTCTATTCATGAAGGCAAACTTTCAAGTCACATTTTTTTAAAGGAAGGACTATCCATTAACCCTGATAGAATAAGTACATTCTCAGCCTTATCTTTACATAAGTAGAAGAAAGGAATCTAGAGCTTCTTTAGGAAAATAAAGTTTGTGATAAGGTTTATACCTAGTTTTACAAACTTTTTCAAACCTATCATTACTATGCTAAATAAGATCCAAGTGTTTTCTTGGTCAAATGAAGGTAGAACAAAATTTGAGGCCATCAAGAAAGCCATTACCCAAGCACCCTCACTCATGAATCCTGATTTCTCAAAGGATTTCATATTATAAACCTTGGCTAATGTTGAAAACACATCAACTATGTTGATGTAACAGAATGGTGAAGGACTTGAGTAGCCAATTACCTTTTTTAGTCAAGGACTAGAGGGATATGAGGTGAGGTACACTTTTATAGAAAATCAAGTTTTTACAGATTTGAGAAGCCTCAAAACGTTTAGGCCAATGCTTATCTTATGTTGTTTCATCTTGGAGTTAGGGATTTCCTCCCTAAAAAGGATTTGAATGAAAAAAGAGCAAGCTAGATTACCGAGGTCATGGAGTATGATGTGGAGATCAAAGTCACCAAGATGATAAGAGGTAAAGGCTTGTGTGATAATATGGTGGATGACCTTCAAGAAGAAAAAGAAGTTGTTTTGATAACACAAGACAACACATAAATAGATGCACCTCTACTTCATAATAGCTGGATCCAAGATATGACACATTTATTGATGATAGGATAATGCCCCCAAGGTTTGGATAGAGTAAAAATAAGGTATTTTAGACTTTAGTACATACCTTATGTATTGATTAATGGAGTTTTATTTAGAAAGGACCTCAATGGGGTAATTTTTAGGTGCATTGATGACAATCAAATGACAAAGCTCTTGGAGTAGTTTTATGATGGACCCATATGAGGCCATTTTGATCCAAGAACAAGAACAACAAAAATAATGAGGGCTGATTACTACTAGCCCAACCTTTTCAAGGATGCCTATGCATGGGTTAGGAAATTTTATAAGTGTGCTCTATTTATAGGAAAACAAATATTAACAGCTCTTTAACTCAACCAAATATAACTGGAGCAACCCTCCATGCATGGGGGTTAGAATTCATATGAATGATAAATCCACCTTCAAGTGCAAGACATAAATGGTTCCTCACTACAATTGATTACTTCACTAGTTGGGTGGAGGCAATTGATTTGAAATAAGCTAATGAAATAGTATTGTTGGATTTCTATGACAACATAGAGACCAGGTTTGGTGTCCCAACTATTATAATTTTAGATAATGCTTTAGTATTTGTGGATATGAAGACAAGTAAATGGACACTTAAGTTGGGCATCTACCTTAGCACATCTTCCAATTACTACCCCCAAGATAATAGAGTAGAAGAGTCCACAAATAAGAACTTCATAAGGATTATCAAGATAACCATGGAGGAGAATCAAAGAACATGGCATAAAAATATAATAATAACCTCATGGGCTGATAAAGTGACTCCCAAAGTTGTCATTGGCAATTTTTTATATGTTCTTGTCTATGAAAGGGAAGCTAAATTGCCCATTTATCTTAAACTACCTACATTGGATTTAGCCCATTAACTTGAGTTGATGGAGAGTGAGTTTATAAAAATGAGGATGATAGAGATATAGAGCTTGAATAAACTAGGGACTTTATAATGAAAACATTAGAGTCACACCAAGTTCAAATAAAAAAAGCCTTTGACAAGAAAGCCACAGTAAGGGACTTTAAGGAAGGGGACCTAGTCCTTAAATGGGATTGAAATAAGGCCAAGCTAGGCAGCCATACCAAGTTTGATAGCTTTTGGAGTGGTCCTTATTTGATCCATGGATGTAAACAACATAATTCTTTTTAGCTTGCCTAACTAGATGAAGAGGTATTACCAATCTCAATCAAAGACACTCATTTAAAGCCTTGTTATTAGAAGAGTTTACAACTATTGTATGATATTGTAACATATTAGAGTAGTTTTATCTACTTTCTTTTGAGTGATTTATGTAAGTTTCCTTTATTCTTATGTTTTCTTTTCAATAAGTATCTAGGGCCCAATTGTTTATTTTACTCTTTTGTTTTTTTTGTTTCAAGAGGCAGTTTCAAAAAGGGTCAGCCTTATATCAATATCACAACAGTTTTAGCTAAGAAGAAATATTGAGACTCCATGCCCAATGGATCAATTCAAGGTTACTAGTCTCTTTCATAGTAGGTATGTAATCTTATGATGTCATGAGAAATGTTGGCCAATTTTAGCCTACATGCAAAAATTTACCTAGATAGATCAATTTATGGAAGTTCTGGGATGGAGTGATAAGCTGAACATAGTTCCTAATTGAGTGGGTGACCAAATAATGAATAATAAGATCAAATGTCACTTACAAATCTTTTAAAACACTTTAAGCAAGCTTAAAATGTGTTTTATTGATATTTGAGAAGCAAGTCTTGAAATATGTCTAGAGTTGCAAGTCTAGAGAAGATCCAAAATGTTTCCATAGTGTTCATGACAATCAGAGTGCATAAATGAGGTTCTCAAGAAGTTTAAAATTTTATTCAAAGCTTTGACAAATTAAAAGATTACAAGAGAAATTATAGAAGGACTAGACCATCACAACACATCATGTAGAAACAAACAGGTTAGTTTGGTTACACATTTCATAAATACACTTGTGAAGTTATTCAAAGTCAAAGGATCACATGAACATTTTTTTTATGCCTTGAATATTTTTTTCAAATTTCATAGCTTGATGAGTTTTCTATCTTAAGATATAAGTGTTAAAATTTGAAGAAGCATAATGAGATGGGTGTGCATATGTCAAGGTTAAGCCTCATAAAATAGTTGTTTATATTCAAAAGTTCCCAAGATTGAATGTGAAGCTAACACATGTCAAGATCTTAGGTGCCTAAACTAAGATATAATAGTGCACATCAATTGACAAGGATAGCGGGCCAAAATAAATCAATGGAGTGCACTTAATTATACCAAAGTATATTGATGGTGAGTGAGAAGTGAATGGGTTAGTGAATCTTGAAAGATAATGAGAAGCTACCAAGTTTTACAACCATGGTAATTGATAAATAAATCAATGTAACACTTTCAAGCCATGTAAAAGTAGATCAACAATATGCATAAGGTTAAATATTAAATTTTCCTAAGGATTAACATGAGGTAACCATATGGTGTGAGCATAGGAACCTACCATGATAGAATATAGGGCCCATGGAATGAATGAGGAACTAACAAATGACACAAAGCCCAGATCAAGATTAATGACCAAGATTAAAAGTTGAAGCAAGAAGATTTCAAGCAGAGGTAGAATGTGACTTAGGTCAAACTATAAAAAGTATTTCAAAGATCATATGTTTCCATTAGAGCTCAGTCAAGCATCCTTAAGCATAAGACATAGTGCTATAGTTAGGATTTTTAATGATAAAGTTTTGATGCCATTAAAGCATAGTTTAGATCTAGTCTAAGGGTTTTTGGAAGTTGCAAGCTTGTTTCTTATAATATTAAAGTAATGATCTATAATTATGTTTTCCATTATTTAAATAAGACCTTTGAATATGATTATTTCTCAACTTCCACAATGTTTAGAGGTAGAATAGGTCTGTTTGGACCTAATATAGTTCAAGAAAGATGTTATGCAGTTTGTAAGATCTTCATGGATATTAACTATAGGAAAACTAGTACATAGATTAGTTTAAAATATAAAATAGACCTATGCTGAGGTTTAGGGTAGGGGAAGATATGTAGGAGTGTCTTTTCCTTTGACAAATCTATATCTTTGACAAACATGTACTTACAACTACTTAAGCAGACTTAGGCATGGATCTGTCAAGTCCATGGATATGAGGACTTTGTCCTCATAATGAAATCAAGTGGAAATGGTGTAGAAGATCAAAGCAAAGGGATTCAAGGATTGGAGAGTATAATGGAGCATTTATTTCTTCGCAAAGCCTTTTATTCATAATTTTATCAAACATGATTAGGAAATTAAGAAGGATGGCAGCTAAATTAATGATCTTGAATGGCATGCTCAACCTCTCTCCCCCTTTCTCCTATATCTCTTATTTTTTTCCACATTGTAAGCTCTTTCTCTCTAATTATGGATTCTCATAAGGACTCTTTGATCTTGAAGAGTACGGGACTCTCTAAGATATTGAAAGATAAGCTCATCTTGATAAGGTTAAACCCTATTAAGCATTTATAAGAACTACCTCTTCATGCAATCAAATACTTTATTTACCTATCTCTTGCCTTGGATTTGTGTTGAGCGAGTTGTAAATGATGGAATTTTGAAGGATAATCTTCCTCATCCATCGTCCTCCTTTCTGACCTCCTTTAGGGTGTTTTCAAGCTATTATAAGTCTAGATTAGTTTTCTACCTAAACCTAGTCTATGAAACACTTATGTACTAGGCTATATTGTGAGGTTCTATGAGATATCATTGTATTTTATAAATCTAGTGTGGGTTTAATCTTATGGGAGTTTCCCATTTTTTTTGGTGCATCACCTATTTAACTTTGTTAGGATCCCTTTCCCACTTTTTAACCTTTTTCCCTATTATGGCATTAGTTTAGGTTATCCATCAAGATGAAGCTGACCTTATCTATAGGTTCAACCCTATTATATGATAACCATAACCTATCTTTTTTCCCATAATATGCTTGGGAGTGGAGGATCTTGAAGAAATCTTTCACAAGGGTGCAATCTCAAGTCATAACACAAACCTGGATAAGAAAACTTGAATACCTATCATACATATCAGTTATTCCAAAATTTCCATTAATATATTAGTTTCATTAATTCCTTTCAAATGGAAAAGAGGTGCACCAAATGTGATTCAATGTCCAAAACATTAATTTTTTAAAAATAATAAGAACTAATCCAAACACACACACCCAAATAATAATAGGTCATTTAAAAATAAATGGGGTCCCCTTTTGTAACATCTCCACTAGGATTTACTAGAATAATTTAATAATTAAATAAAATATTCTTATTCTTTCATTAAATTACACCATGAGAATCTAATTAGCAACCTTAGTATACAAAGTATGTTAACCATAAATTAACCATGCAATATCTAATAGTTTCTGATCACTAGCATCATATTAAATAAAACATAACTACATATAGAAATTAATTACATTTCCATTTGGAAGAATGTTTCAATAATAATATAATATAAGATACAAGGATCCACAAAGCATGAATCTCATGAACTCTAGTAACTCTGATAATCTCAAGTGTAGTCTCTAAATAAGTATTGTTGTGGGGAGGGAGAGCATTATTCAAACACTTTTCCACACCAACCATGGAGCATCAATCTCTAGTACAATCCCCTAATTAGGGAATGTCCCTCCTTTCATGGATGGATGGATAATGATAGTGTGGGAATCCATAGAGATAAGCTAGTACCCATGTATTGTAATGTATTTAATACATGATGTGTACCATAAGGAAAATACATTCTAAGATGATATCACACAAACATGTAAATCATACATATGAAATGACAATGTTTAAATAAACATTAATTTTGCCAAAGTTTTTAAATAGTTATTGATCTCTAAGATCAGTCAAATTCATACACACCACTTGATCAGAATACCTTCATCTAGCATTGGTGATGCTAAGTAAACTAATGAAGTCTATCTCACTACTTAGTTAGTACCAAGAATGTGATATTTGGTTAATATATTATATAACCAATAGATTCAAATATATTACTTCCTACTAACAGGCATAAATCATGTTATTTATAAGAAAAATAAATAATACATACATTTAATCATACAAATGTATGCAATGAATCTCCACTATTTTATTTACCACATAAATAATATAAATAAACAAATATAGTCTATACCAACTAGGTGTGATTTTATAATTAAACTACATGTTTCCAATTTTTGTAAGTAAATTCAAATGTATTACATTCTATGGAAACAAAAATATCTAAGTCTATTTTCTATGTACAAATTTTTCAAATAATAACAACCAACCAATCATAATAATTATTGAGATCAAATATCACATAAATAAGTCTTTTCTCACATGAAATTCAATATTTCATTTATACAACTTGTAATTTTGTGAGGCTATGCATATAATGATAGTGTCTTATCCCTCAAAATTTTGTGACTTAATTTAACCATCAATTAACTATAATTATAGGCACACATCCCAATGTACAAATACAATTTATATATGTATATGAGTACCTAATTTATTTGATATATATATATATTTCCTATATTTATGCACCTTTATAATATACATGCATAAAAATATTGCTCACCTAAAATAAATATTATTATGTTATAACAATAGTCAAGTTCTATTTTTCTATTAAGAACTCTTATGATTTAAATAAACCCTTTAATTTTCCTATTCATAGAATAAAAATCAATATCTATAACTGTATTCTAATATTTTTCATACCCATGATCCTATTCACTTATTTCATAGTCGATATCCATTTATGGTAAAATTCAAATTAAATTATTACCATATTTCCCCCCAATTTAGGTCTTAACTTAAAATATTATCTTGAATTGTTTAAAATAAAGCACAAAAAATCAACCTTTCAGACCTACACTCTTCCTTTGTTCAAAATGAAGTTCATACTTTTACAAATATTATTTAATATAAAATTGACATCTATCTCAGAATAATGTGATTCATATAAAAACCTTTTTCAAAAAATATATAAACATTAACTTACTATAATCTACGCATGGTTTATAAATAATTAACACATATATTGTACTCAGTTCTACTATATTGATTGTCTTATCAAAAACAATAAATTATTCCAAACTATGCTATAGGTTTATATATAGTTACAAAATCATTGTTGATAACCATTTATTTAAATTGATTATGAATTTTTATAAGGTTATCTAACTACTTTACATATCACAAAATTCTTTACCTAGAAATCATAGTTGATATAAAACTTTATGATTCACTAATTCCATTCAAGGATAGTTCTATATTTTATGTCAACCCAAGCATAGTTAATAAATACAGACTTAGCTTTCACACCATAGTTTATAAGTATATACACATAGTTCATTATATATATATATATATATATATATTCACTTTTTTTAATAACAAATATTCATAGTCACTATACATATATGATCTTTAAATAAACTTCATAACCAAAGTCACTCAATATTTCTATGTTGATTCATCCAATCATGAAATCAAATCAGACTTCATATTAATAAAAATATACATAAGACCTATATCTATATGCTCAAAATTTAGACATACATCTAACTAAGTATATAAATATAATAGAGTTTCAAAAATAAAACTTAGTCTTTATATATATCAAAACCATCTGACTAGGGTTCTATATTTATTAAGCTAGTGCATTTTGACATTTCAACCATAAATTTATTTAATCCTATCGAATTTACACATACATATAATTTATTTACCTTTCCATAAATATTTAAGGGATAGAGGTTTAGTTTTATGGATGGCCAAGCCATCCATAAGACTAAACATGTATCTCTATTAAGAAGCAAAATAATTCTAAAAACCCTACAAAATAATTTAAACACTCATATTTTTCCTTTTTACACACAATAATAAAATACATTACAAAACTTATTAAAACTTCCAAATTTAAACTATATGAAATAGAAAATCCTTCTCTCCTTTTCTCTACTCTCTCTCTCTTTTCCTCTTCATGCCATCCATTTTTTTTCACCTATTCCCCTATTATCATTATTTTTCTATCTATCCTTCTCATTCAATATTGTATGCAATTTTTAGTTCAAATCTTTAATTTCTCCTTGCATAAACCAGATTATCTATCCAAAATAAAAATAATCACAATTAACTTCATTTTGATTAAACCAAGAAAAGCCCTAATTTCTCTCAAACTTTATTGAAATTCATTAATCATTACTTTAATCTCTAAAATATTGAATGATCAATCTATGTTACATGCCCATGTATCACCTCACAAATTTCCAATTTTAACATAATTAACAATGTTAACTAACACTTCAAACATTACCATGGTATATGCATGTGAACAAGGACTAGGTTTAGTTCTTAAGATAATCTTAGGATAATAATATAATTTTTTTCATAGCTTGTAAAATATAATCAAACTCCTGACTTTAGATAACAATTTTACTAATATAAATGTGGTGATATTATTTTAATATTAATGGTAATCAATCAACTATTATACCAAACATAATATTATTATAAAAAAATAATCATTGTGTTATTACTATGTCATATAGACTATCATGTCTTTTATTATCTTTATATATTAAGGCATTAATCCATATAATGATATTTATAGAATATCATTATTATACCCAACTAATGTTATAAAACAATACAAAGACATGATGATTAGTCTATATACACTAGTAACCAAATACTATTCAAATAGATTTATGTTCTCATAAGTATTAGTAATCATGAATTCAATAACATAATATAATCATACTGCAACATTATACACTAAATATACATATAATAGCCACAATGTAAACACACAAGATTCATTTCTCATAAGGAATGAAATAAAATAACACACATAATCAACTATCTAAATGTAGATAAAATCAAAAATGTACTAAAGATAACAATTCAAACAATGCATATAATATGTACTATCTAATGTTGTGTGTGTGTGGGTTCTTGTCATTCCTCTATCATCTTCCAACACCTCCTTCTACACCATACTCTTTGATGATGTTCTCCCTCTATCATGATATAAAGTATGAATCTCTCCTACTTCTAAATCATGAACAAAATTTAGTTAGACCATAACATCTTGATATATCATAAAATACTATTGTAAAAATAAATCAACATGATCATAATGTAAAGTATATACAAATATAACTAATTCATAAAAGTGTAATCATGTAATCAAAGTAACATACAATTGTCCCATTATAACACATGACTTATATCCTAGTTAAAAATTAATTAATCAATTTGGTAACCATAATAATCCATATATAAACTGGTAAATTAGCCTAGTGAGAAATCAAGATGTGACATCCTTCCCCCTAAACTTGGTCATCATCCTAATGATAATTATTCAAACAATAGTTCTAAATTAAAAACATTACTCAAAAAAATAATAACATAGTATGAAGCATCAAATAAAGTAAATAAATATGGAAATAAACTGTAGAACTCATCATAATCCTCCCAAGTAGCACTATCATTAGAGTATTGGTCCCACAAGACATTTCACTGTGACACTTCTCTATTATGAAAATGAAGTTTATGAGTGTCAAATATTTAGATTGGTTCTACCATGACCACCCCAGGATCTAGAACCTACAAAGCATTCCAATCTAACACATGTGAAGGATCACCTATATTCCTTTTAAGATTAGATACATAGAAGACATTATGTAATAGAGATAGGGGTGGTGGAAATTCAAGCATATATATTATAGGATTGACCACTTATAAAAACTTTAAGGGTCCCACATATATTGGTTAAAGTTTTGTTGACTTCTTGAATTTAATCAAGCTCTTTTTTAGTTAAACCTACAAGAATACTTTATCACCTATTGAAAATTGACTAGATGTTCTCTTTAGATAAACATAAATCTTATGCATATCATTAGCCTCATCCAATATCTACCCAATTGATCTAACTTGATCTTCCATTTTTGAAATCATCTTAGGTTCAAAGACTACCTTGTCTTCCAACCTATCCCAACTGATTGGTGTCCTACACCTTTTATAAAATGATTCAAATGGTGCCATATTTAAAGTAAATTGGTATGATTTATTGTAAGAAAACTAAATATATGGAAGGTATTCCTCCCACTTTTATTTTTGATCCATGTAATAAATACAAAGGAAATCCTCTAACACTTGATTAACTCACTCAATTTGACCATTAATTTGTACATGATATGGAGTGTTAAAGTTTGGTTGCATACACAAAGCTAAATTTAGAGTTAACCAAAACCTATAAGTCATACTAAGATCATGATCCAAAATGATCTTCTTTGGAAATGTATGAAATTGATATAGTTCCTTTATGAATCCCTTTGTAAGAGTAGGTGCATCATCTATCAAATTTCTTAGTAAAAAATGAGCTACATTGATTAGTTTATAAGTTATAATCAATATCATGTTGTTCTTGTTCCATGAAAATGATAAACCTTGGATAAAGTCCATACTAATCACCTACCACTTCCATTCCATTATGTTTTGTGGATATAACAATCCTTCCAAATGCACATGTTCATCTTTCACATGATGACATTATAGATAATATGACACAAAGTCCACTACATCTTTCTTGATTCCCTTTCAATTTTAAAGTGGTCTAATCTATTCCATAATCTTATTTGCTTCTTGATGTCCTAAACATGGGGAACTGTGTAGTTCCTTTAGCATTATGATCCTCAAATTTTTCCTATCTATTACATACATCCTTCTATTTTATCATAAAATATCATCATTCTCTATTTTGTATCTTTTATACCTAGGATTTTGATCATTCTCAGACAAGACTTTCTTGACCTAGTCATATAATTCATCTCTTGGTAAGAATTTGATCACTCGATCCCTATAAGTAATCCTAATAGTAACCACAACTACTATGTACCACCTATAACTTATGACATCAACTACTCTATTTCTCTTGACTTTGATGTAATTGGTATCAAAATCATAGTCAGATAAGAACTCTAAATAGTGTATATGATGAGCATTCAAATTTGGTTGGGTGAGGATGTACTTAAGACCCAAGTTATCAGTCTTGATTGAAAATGGTTTCCCCAATAAATAATGCCTCCAAATTTACAAATAATGCAAAATTGTTTCAATTTCTAGGTCATGAGGGGCATAGTTCATAATGATTTAACTTACTTGATTCATAGGCTACCAGTACACCATCCTACATAAATACTTCTAGTCTATCCCCTAACACATTTATCACCATTGAAAATTGACCATTGGGATCAGGAACTCTTAGCACTAGTATTGAAGTAAGCCTTCTTTTCAATTCTAAAAATATACTTCATACTTATATGAAAAGATAAAAAATTTATTCTTACACTATAGAGAGGTAATTAGATTAGTTATGTTGGAAAAATTTAGAATAAATTTCTTGTAATATCAAATCCTTACCTCACAGAAATTCTTTGGTACTGGCCACTCTATAGTGTCTCTTGTCTTTTTTTTATCTAATAAAATACCATTTATAGAGATAATATGTCCCAAATATTGCACTTTCTTTTGGAAAAATGCACACTTGGACAACTTGTTGTATAACTTATGCTTGTGAAAATGTTGCAAGACTAGTTCCTAATGTTGAAGATGCTTTTCTTCATCTTTTAAATATATAATAATTTCATATAGAAATACCAAAACAAAATTATCTAGATAATCTCTGAATACATTGTTCATGAGATTCATGAATGCTATAGGAGTATTTATCAACCCAAACGATAACATTGTAAATTCATAGTGCCCATATTGAGTTATAAATTCTATTTTTGGAATATCCCCATCTTTTATCCTTAAATTATGATATATTTTTTTAATATAAATCTTATAAAATAACATTTCTCCTCACATATAATAAAAAATATGATCCATTCGAGGTATCAGATTCCTATTTCTCTACTCTCTCTCTCCTTTCCTCTTCATGACATCATTTCTCTTTTTCCCACTTCCCTCTTATCATTATTTTTCCATTTATCATTTTCATTAAAAATTACATTCAAATTTTAGCTCAAAGTTTTTAGTTATCCATGCATAACCCAAATTATATGTACAAATAGAAACTAATAATAGTTAACTTCATTTTTATGAAACTAATAAAATCCCTAATTTCTCTTGAACTTTCCACAAATTCATCAATCATTATTTTAATCTCTAAAATACTACATAATAAATTTATTTTAGATTACAATGTATCACCTCATAAAATTCCACTTTTAACATAATTAATAATGTTAACTAACACTTAAGACATTATCATAGTCTATGCATCTAAATAATGACTAGGTTTAATTCTTAGGATAGTCTTAGGATAATAATGCAATTTTGTTAATAACTTGTAAAAGATAATCAACATCATGAATTTAGATAACAATCTTAATAATACAAATTTGATGATATTATTTTTATAGTAATAGTAATCAAATAACTATTATACCAAACATAATAGTATTATAACAACATAATTGTTGTGTTATTACTAGGTTATATAGACTTTCTATGTCTTTTGTTATCTTTATATATTGAGGTAATAATCCATATAATGATATTTCTTAAATATCATAATGATAATCAACTAATGTTCTAAAACATTACAAATACATGATGGTTAGTTTATTTATAGTAGTAACTAGATATTATTCATGTAGATTTATGTTCTCATAAGCATTAATAATCATGAATTCAATAACATGACATAATCATACTATAACTTTATACACTAAATATACATATAATATCCATAATTCAAACACAAAATATTTATTACTCATAAGAATTAAAATGAACTAATAGACATAATCAATTATCTAAATGTAAATAACATAAATAATGTACTAAAGTTAAAAATTTAAACAATGCATATAATGTGTACTATCTAATGTGATATGTGCATGGGTTATATTCACTCTTATATTATCACAAAACACCTCCATATATTTCATCCTCTCTGATGATGTTCTCCCTCTATCATGCTCTAAGGGATGAATCTCTCCTGCATCCAACTTATGACAAAAAGGTAGTTAGCCCGTAGCATCATGATATATCATCAAACACTATTGTAATAATAAATCAACATGATCATAATGTAAAGTATATACAAAAACAAATAACTCATAACAATTTCATGTAACCAAAGCAACTAATAACCATCCCATAAAAATATATGACTTATAACTTAGTTAAAAAGTAATTAATTAGTTTAACCATAATAATTCATGGATAATCTAGTAAATTAGCTTAGTGAGAAATCAGGGTGTGACACTACTTTTGAAAGGAAACGTAAGCTGGGGTGTGTTGAATACAATAGGACCCTAAAAATTACAACTATTAGTATCTCATTCTTAAGAAATTACATGAAGTGTGAAACTTCATAAGATTATTTTTTTACTATCGAAGATCCATTGAGCACTTCTCAAGGGTTGATTTATATAATAATTATTTGTAAAATAAGGGAAATAAGTTTGAGTGGACTCCTTAGTGTGAGTTAGCCTTGCAAAATATGAAATAGATGTTAACTTATACTCATACCCTAGTTATTTTGGATACCAATGAAAAAATTAGAATATGGTTTGATTCTTTTAAGGTGGGATTTGGTGTCAATTTGACCCAAGATGGTAAACTAGTCACATATGAGTCCTAAAAGATCAAAAACCATGATCAAAATTACCCAAATCATGACCTTCAATTAGGAGTTATGGTTCACACACTCAAATAATGGAAACACTTCAAGGTAAAGTTTGACCATTGCATTTGTTCACTTAAGATGAATTAAATGAAAGGCAATGTAGGTGGTTTGAGTTTAGCAAAAATTTTAATATTAATATTGCATATGCTAAAGTAAATGAAAATAGAATAATCAATGCTTTTAGTATAAGTTAATATATTTATGCAGTTTTTATTTTGAGGCCAATTTTTACATTTTTAAAAATTAGCTATTAAAATACCTTAAATGTATTAAAATTATGATTATTTATATAATGAAATAATGTATAGATATTTTCATAACTTTTAATTATACTTATATAGACTTGTGAGGAACCAAGGCATAATTTGCATTCTTTATTTGATGAATCTTAGGGGAAAAGTGTTGGAAGATGTGCATACTACACCTCATTTAACTCTTCTAGGTGTCATTAAAATGACATGTGAATGAAAATGGATTTATTTTTGGCCTATGATAAGGAAATATATGGCTAAATTAGTAAAAAAGTGTTTATATTATTAAAATTTCAAGGATAAAAACTTTCATCCATGTGGTTCGATGTACCCTCATGTTATTCTAGAAATAAAGCGGGTATTAATTTCAATGGATTTTATCTCAAGATTGCCTTAGTATATAGGAACATGTGATATAATTCTATTTGTAATTGATAATTGATCTAAGGTTTCCAATTTTTTTGAAGGTAAAATTACTAATGATGCCCATATATTTTTAAAAAAAATCATGAACAAAATTGTTTGCCTTCATGGTGTTTGAGAAGTGATTATCTAAAATACAGATATGTTATTGACTACAAAGTTTTGGTAGACCTTGATTTATAATTTTGGGACAAATTTAAACATTATTTCAATATATCATCTAAAAATGGATTACCAAACTAAAAGGTTAAACCCAATGGTGGAAGATATGTTAATATTGTATGTTATGGATGAGTAATATAAATGGGAGGTTTACCTCCATTTGGTTGAATTCACATAAAATATCATTTATCATTATATTATTAAAATTTCACCCTTCGAGTACTTGTATAGGTGAAAATGAAGAATTCCACTTGGCTAGGATGGGTTCAGAATTAGGAGTTTTTGGGTCCTAAGACTTTATAAGAATATGATTAACAAATGGCTTTGATTCATTAAATATTGAAACCTTCCTTTAATAGACATAATATGTATGTTTATATTAAGATATCACCAAGAGAGTTTGAGGTAATAGATAGGGTATTTTTTAGAGTGATACCTCAAAGAAGCTACATAATGTTTAGAAAGGCATCCAAACTTACTTCACACTTTGTTAGTCCATTCGACATTATGAAAAATATCAAACCTTTTGACTACTATATAACTCCTTCTCCTTATTTTTATATAATCTATGTTATATTTCATGTGGAATTATTAATAAATATTGTTTATATTCCATCTCATATTTCAGATTTGAATAATATCTAAGTGGTATGTGATGAGATGATTTAACTAGACCTAATCAAGATCATGGCCCATCATAGCATTAACCTAGAAAATAGGTAAATTCAACAAGTGTTGGTCCAATGGCACTATATGAGTGAGAAAAGTGCCACATGGGAAGATGAAAATATTTTTTAGAATCATTATCCTCATCACTTTTCTAGGCCCCAATATGATGGATCCTTTGAAGTGGATTGGATGTCATATCCCACTTGGCCATGCAATGAATAATGTGTTATGTCATATTATTTATTTAACTATTTTATATTATAAAATTGGAAAATGATTTGATTATTATTTAATTTATGAGCATATATTATAGTATTTTAGTTTAAAGTATAGTTGTATTTTAGTTCAGTATTTGATTGATTCATGTTTATGCCAAGTTCATATTGTCAATGTCAATTTTTGATCATAGGTAAAAAATGGATGAATGAGTTAGGTTTTGACTCAAAAGAATTATAAAAACTATTATAATGGTGTTATATAGGTAAATGAATACAAGTTAAAAATACTGATCTTGGTCTAATTTATACCATGAGTTATATTATGTTTTGTATTATGATTATCTAGTGGTGTTCTTATAAATTATTAATATTTTTTTGATGCTATCATTGACTTATATCTAATTATGCCTACTTTTTTATTGTTTTTAACACTTTAATGTTGGAAAATTTTGATGATTTTTTAGGATCATGCAATGAAGTATTCCAATGAAGAGGCTTATCACTACATTAGTTAGAATGAAAAATATTTTATGTCTTAATACTAGTATGTTCCTTATTGGAGATTATATTTTTATACCACAATCTTGTTGATGCCTTGAACATATACCCTTCATGTAGGGTTTTAATAACTATTCATTTGAAAGGAATTCATGTTTGATTAATAACTATGTTCTATATGAATGGTATTAGATATATGATATTAAAGTCTTTTTAATAAGGAATTGATATATTGAACAAGGTCAGTTTTACCATATTATATCATTTGATAATTTTAAATTTAGCCTTAGTCAAATGACCTAATCATTTGACTAGGGTTACATATAAATAATGTCTAATATCTCTCATTTCTAGTCATTTTGGATATTAATGAATTGGAGTGAGAATATAGATGAATATGGAGGAGATGATGTAGGGTTTGTACTATGTTTTAGATGTATCCATGAAGGTATTAGATGGTATTTTGAGAAACATACTTATGAGGCATTAATGTTTTTGGTAGTGTCCATGGAATTTGAGGGTGTTTTATGGAAATTTTGGATTGTGTAAAAACATAGAGGTAAAGAAATGACAAAGAGTAAAAAAGTTTTAAGATATGAAAGAAGAGGGAAAAATACATCAAGAAATAAAGCAATTTTTCAAGTAAGACATTTTTTCATGTTTCTTTCACTTACATACATAGTTTTTGTAGTATTCATTAGAAACACTAGTTGGATGGGTAGGTTGCATGAAGGGATCTCCACCCTTATTAGAACTTCCCCATTAATCTTATGAGTTTTTATATAAAATTTATATGATATAAACATTTTAATTAAATTTGGGTTGTTTTAATTAAGATGAACCCAACTTTGATTGGTGTGGAATCTAGGTTGGGAAAAGTGGGAGGCGTATGTCTCCCTGATAAGTACAAAGACAAGACAAAAAAATAGAATGAAATAAAAGTATCCAAAAATTAAGTTATGGGTCTATCCCATATCCCAAGATGGGTCCATGACCCAATAAAGTAATCAACAAACAAAAATTACCCATATAAGACAAAATTTAAGAAAAAGACAAACTTGAACCTCCAAGAACGAAAACCACACAAAATAATCAACTAACACATGTTACTATAGTCAAAAAATATTTGAATTCTTCATGACACGTAAAATTCTCAACACTTTCATGGGAGGGTTGACTTAGTTCCACCCCTTCACACTTCCAGTTGTTAGTGTTAACCTTGAGATCCTTCTTATGGAGATTGATATCTTGCTAGAATCCCTATTTCCTTGCACATGAGACTTTTAGATGGCCATATTTTTTTATAGGGAAAACATATTTTATTTTAATTATCATAAATTATAGTTTGTTTCTAGGAACCCAAATCGGACTTGAACCTAATAAAGGTTGGGAGAGACTGTTCTACAAAATCTAGCACATACAGGCTAGTGAGACCATTTATTACTTGAGGGGGTGGTAGGGTCAATTTCCATGAGCACTCCATAGGCTACCCCCATGATTCAAAAAATCCAATAATTATAATAATTTAAAGGTATGCCTATGATATTGATCCATAACATATCATTTTCCATTTTGAAAATCAATGGGGTCTAAAATAACTTCCATGGTTGAAACACAAGAAAAGATTTACCCATCAGCCATAGGCCTCCATTAAGAATGTTTAAGTTTTATTCCATAAAATAAAATAAAATTAAAATAAAAATGTAGAAAGAGTATATATTATAACCTCTCTTATCCCTATTCATTTCTTCTTGGTTTAGTTCTTAACTGCTTCAAATCCCTACCTTGCTCTTATGAATTTTTCCTCAAGAGAATTGTTGTACTCTTCTTTCACCTCATCCAAAACCTCATAAAGTACATATAGGATTTTAATCCTAATTTTTAGGATATTAAAACATGTCTTTAGGTCATATCTCAAGGTTTAATCAAAGTTCTTAACGGGACCCTTTGTGTTCTCCATTTCACACTTATCATAGAAACCACCTTTAAGACTATGAGGAGACTCAATAATCCAAGAGGTATTTAATCTAAATTAATTTTTTTTTTATATTTTTTAAGTGAGGTAGCTGAAAACCTATTTAATGTACCAATGGTGTAATTTTTAACTTCCCAAAGGTTTAACCAATGAGGACCAATGCCTAATCTGCTCATGATGCTAATCCTTCTATAGATTTATAGAATCATCTAGAATCCTAACAAGGATTCTACATCTTGTTTCAAAATTCAAAAACATGAGAAAATGAATAATATTTATCACAAAAAAAATCTAGAGGTGAATATATTTTTCATCTCACATCCCATGAAACTTACAATAACTTGGATTGTTTGAGGATCCTCTAAGATCCTGACATGTTTTCTTTAGAATATTTTCCATGATTTTTTAATATTTCCTTCTCCTCATACTAACTCCAGGGGTAGTTTGTTTCTTTTATTTTTGAGAGTTTTCACTTCAATCCATTTATCCTCTTGAATTAGAGTAATTACCACTAATTCATCTAAATTACTATGGTGAACATATGCGATTTTAGAGTTACAATTATGAATCTGACTAGTTGACATTCCTGAATGAATATTAATACCCTTAGATATTTGAGATCTCTTTATCAGGTAAGGAATCCTAACAAGAATCCTAAGGGACCCATTAATATTCTTATTTTTCAATTATTTTAGTAAATTGACCTTTAGATATCCAAAGGAATACTTAGATTTCATATATAGAGGCTTTTTTCCTTTTTACTTAGGGCTTATGGGAACTAGGTTATAAAGTTTCTCTTTTTATTAGTCCGAAGTAATCCTCATTACCTCTTTGAGAAGTTGATTTTTTTCCTAAAGGATCATATTGAATTTTTATGATAGAATCATTCATGTTCTTTAAAGATCTAGAAGGGGGATCATGGGACTCACCTAGCCTAATACCTAGCTTATGAAACTGATAGTCCAACAATGAGTCCTTGTCTAACTTTTTCATCTAACGCAGATAATTATTCCTAATGTGGCCTATCAAATCACGTCATTTGAAATTAACATCTTCCTTTTCATAGATAATTTTTTGGGTCTCTGACCCAAACATGGACTTGAGAAGAATACTTTTGAGTATAGGTTTATCTATTTCTACAAAACAATTAGACCTAGATTTCACCAACTTCCTCTTTTTCATAGTAACTAGATCGATTGACATTGGTTGTAAAATATATATTATAATTTCAAGGATTAATTCATCATGCCATAATTCTAGGGGGGGTATCAATATTTAAACCCATATAGGAATTTCCATCAAGGAGTCACATTTAATAGTAATCCCTGAATTCCATGTCTTAAGAGATAGAAATGATTTTATGAGAAACCATAGTCCCCCTTCAAGGGATTTCTTACATATCTTAAAAGAATAAAAATAGATTAGAAAATAATCTTTGCCATGGAAACCACTTTGATGCATCCTAATGTTTTCTATTTCCTAAACCTTGGTACTATCTACAATGTTATCTAAGATATCCATCTACATCTCATTATCAATTCTTACCAGTTTGAGGCTTTGATCATTGGAGGCCACTTTTAACCCTATGTCAAAGATTATATCAACCCATGATCATCTAGGAACCTCCTCCTTTACACCAGTCAGGGTGGTCAGACATTCAAAATTAATAAACTCTCTAACCATGACTCTATCACTAGCTTCTTCTACTTCTATTTCCTTGGCTACAACCCCATAACTAACTACCACCATTATTAGGTTAAAAATTAGTGAAATAATGGATTTAGATTGTGATATGATTATAATATGGTTATTTAGATAAAACCCCTAATGTCGATGTTTGATATTAGGACAACTCACCCTCAGATGACGTATAGATGACACATATTATGTTAATATAGTAATAAGGTTTTCTATATTATTTCAACAAAAAAAATTTGTGTTACTATTATTTTAAAGATCATAATAATTCTTGTTATTTTATTTAACATCCTCTCTTTAGTTTATTGATATTTTATTTATCATCTTATCTTGTGAATCTATATTTATATTTTGTGTTGTAGACATTGTGTGGAAACCCTAGTTATAGTGGACTTGAAATCCTTCAAATTTTTTTTCGTTAATTAAATTCTATAATTTTAGCCTTTTTTTTTTGACATATTATAACTACAAACTAGTGGTTTGGGTGGGTAGGTATACCAATAGAATGATGGGTTGTGTTTTCACATAATTTTTGTATGTGTGTTTATGAAGGACATATGTAGTGAATAATCTTTCTTATAGTTGTGAAAGAACCTTTGAATATGCCAATAATTATTGAGGCACTATGGAAAATAATAATATAATTAATAATATTTTGTAATTTATATATGTGACTAAATAATGTTTATATATTACTCTCATGTTATGTATTAATAAGTTGTTATTTTTGGGTGAGCATTTTGTACTAGTTACATGACTTGTAGTGCATTAAGTATTCTTATTATTGGAATATTATTGTATGAATTGATATGAAGTTATATTAGATAGATAAATATAATATAAAATATAAAATAGTGGAATATATTATTATTTAAAACATTCTTAATATGACTAGTTCTAGGTTGACATTATTTATGAGAGAGTGAATTATGTTGAATGTTGTGCTTAGGTATTGTAATAAAATAGAATTTTAGACCATGTATGTTGACATGTATTAAAAAAATTATTTCATTTAAATTCATTTTTTTAGTAAAAATACAATATTATAAGAAATAACATAGAAAATGTCCATTTTTTATTGTATCTAGTGATAAATGTGTTATACAAGAGATCATGTTTTAGATTTTATTTCATTATCATTATTAATTATTTATTAGTGAAGTTGACTGTATTGAAAGAGATGTATCTAATTGGTGATCATTTCATGGTTGGTTTAGGTTAAGTGTGCAGTCATAATTATAACTATGTTTACATTTTAGTATTTTCTATTGATATTCAATCTAACTTATTTAATTATTTCATTGAATTTAATTTTCTTGATCATTAATTATTGAGATATAATTTTTTTTATAATTATTTAATTTTAAATTGGCTTATTGTAACAGTATTACCTATGTTTAATATATATTTATGTGATGACTATTATTAGAGTCAACTACGAGTGTCATAGTATTTATAAATTTACATATAAGATGCTAGAATCATATAATTTTGAAACTTCTTGTGAAGTCACATTACATTTTTGAGTAATAAAGGTTCTATGAGAGAGAACTTTGAATGTTGAAAGTTACCTTAGAAGGAGTGTCAATTTCTATTTTTGGTTTCTTCCATTAATATGCAAGTGAAAATGAAATTAGATTCACCTTATATGTTTTGTAACAAGATATTATTGTGTATTTTAATGTGAGGTGAAGCATTTTGTGTAAATACGGTTACAATACTATCATTATAAATTGTTATTACATATTTAGTTTCCTAATTAAAATACATGCACATTATTATATCAAAGGATATTATTTTGTTACTACTTAAGGTTGTATTGGTAAGCTTGTGGCCTTTATTTTCATCTATGTTGTTTCAAATAAATTATTAAAGAGAAATGAATTATGTTTAATCTCTAAATGAGGAACTTGAAGTTCAAATGGAAGTATACTATATTATAAGTTGTAATACCAAAATATTCATCTATTTTTACTTGCTTATTGAGTACTTATGGTAGTTTTATTCTTAATGGAAGACTAGTTAGATAACTAAAGTCACTATGTATTATAAATTATGTCATAATATCACATTATATTTTGACTATATATTACTGAAGGGTTCAAGTGAAAGGGATAGTATAATATTGAATGTTGGATATGTTTTTGGTTCTATCTTATAAGGCTTAATAAATAAAGAATAAAGAATACTTTGTTAATGTAAAAACCTAATTTAGTTATATGTTAATAATTTATCCATTATTAAATGATTTTAAATTCATGTAATAATATAATGATAGTTATTGAACCCATATACATTAGCAATTTGGAAAATGATAAAAATGCATTTAGGGTTTTAATATATTTACAAGTCTAGGAATTGATTGAATTGGCTTGTGCCAAAGAGGCATGACCATTTCCTTCAAAGATACCTAAAATCCCTTATTTAATTTGCATGGATAAATTAGTTAATATAGACATGGAAAATATGTCTTAATTGACCAAAAAATCATAAATTAATTTGAATTAGGTATGGATACATATATCTTGACTTTAATCTTCTAATATAATCTCTGTAGTTGTTAATATTAATTTCTATAAATGGCCAGAAGATAATTTGTTGCTGAAATCTAATGCACTCTATTTTTAGTATGAACTTGGTAATGAAATTGATAATAATAATAAACATATGGTCAATCACATGTTGGGTAATAAACCTGTTAGCAACCCAACTTACACCCTATTAAAGGTAGATTGATCAGATCTCCTTCAAACCTAGACTAACATTAGAATGGTGTAAGGCTATGGGACATGTATACTTAGCCCAAAAATCTAAATTATGAGGTTAGATCCTTTGAATATATAAATTTTTCTCAACATACTAAAACCTACTTGATGTTTGGGTTTAATTGAAAAGTAAATCCTATTTTACTGATGGTGATACACCTATATTGCTAGTTTTTCCACTTTATTTGAATTCCTACAACACTAATAATTAATGCAGATCACTAAATATACAAATCTAAAGGACTCATATGCAACATTATTTCACATAAATATTCTTTCAAGTGATAAAAGTATGAGGGCAATGATTATAGTCTTAATTCAAGGCACTAACCAGTCAATATATCTATTGTTAGCTAAATTAATTAACATCAAACACTATATATGACCTATATAAGATGACATACTAGTAACTAGGCGAGATTATGACCTACCAAGGGATAAAATACTACCACATGTACAAATTTAACTAATATTATCACACTAAACCTACATAAAGGAATCTGAAATAGTCATTTTTATTATCTTAAGAGGTTTATAAAGTTTAATCTCAGTAAAGTTTCATCATGCCCAAGAGAGATATCCTAACAATTGGCCTAAAAAATTGAATATATATATATATAATGAGAAGATTCCCTTGCCAATGTGGTGTAGAGGAGAGAAGGAGAAGACATCTAGATATTACCTCAAGTCAATTTTCAATTATAATTTACAAATAATAGTCCTTAAGACTTCTCTTTATGTTATGTGTCTTGTTTGTTAATTGCATGACCTCTTTTACATTAAAAATAAGGTGGTGGGCCCTCTTTGTCTTATACAGACTCATCCTCTAGCATTTTATGCCATATCTTGATTAGACAATTTCTATTGAACGTGAGTTAACTCATGAATTGGAACTCAAGATGAGTTATGGATGTAAGTAAACTAGTTGAAGAATACTTGGCTCATAAAAAAGATGAGTTAATAATGTGGATGACATAAATGATAATTTTTGCATGATATGAATCATCTTTATGGCATTTTAACTCCACATTAGCTCTCATATACAATTTTCTATGCCATATTCTCTTTACTTGATTGAGTAAATAAGTCTACTAGGCTAAATTAGGCTTAGTAGCCTAACTCCCTATGTTTTATGGCCATTAGATCCTACATATAACCTTTAAAAACTGAAAAAAATATTAATTCAAGACATGAACCAATGGCTTATATCATGAAAAATGTCTTCCTTTGCATGTAAGACCTACAAATTAGTCAAACAGCTTGACTAGGTTAGTTTTTCCTTCATTTCCTACAAATTGGGTATTTTGGATGAGCTCCGAAGGGAAATTTTAGGAATATTTTTGATCATATAATTATTTAATAAGGAATAAATGTATTATTATTTCCTCTCACTTTTCTTAGAATTTCTTTAAACTACCTTGTACCTTTCCTTGTGAAATTTTTTCTCTCAAAAACCTATTTTATACAATGCCCATATAGAATCCATATAACCAATGGTAATTGAAATGAATATATTATAATTTAATTGATTATCCAAGTGGTAATGATGAGGTTTTAGTTATTTTGGATGAATATTTCTCCAATTCTTCATAAACAAGTCTATAGCAGGGTTTTGCAAGGGTTTAAGAGTGCTCTGGGTTCCTAATGATTGTTCATAAAGCTTGGGCATTGAATACCTAAAAAATATAAAAAAAAATATATTTTATTAGTCCCTATAACTCCCTAAAATTCCTTATATTCCCATGTAAAATTTACGCACCATGGTGACCATGTGAGGTCATCTCTTAGAGTAGAAAACATGCCTTCTAGATAGTGTCTGGTGTTTTTTGGCCAAGATGATCACTTTTATGATTCTTCTATGCCTTAAACATGTAATAAATATATATTATGGCCTAATTATGATTCATATTATTATTTAAAGCTCCCTCATGACTCTACTTTGGCTTTTTCTACTCCTTTTTAATGGCATTGTCTAGTGATGTCAAGGACAAGCATAGGTGTGTACATAGTTTCTTCAATATTTTGAGTTTATGATGAGTCAAAAGGATCTTATAAAAATATTAAAACATTAAGATAATTTATATGATTCTATAAATTCATGGTGTGGGATTTATCAAGACATTCTTATTCACTTTGCATGCAAATAATTCCTTGCTTTGACCTACAGACCTATCTATTTGTGGAAATGACCCAAATTACCTCTATTTACAGTTATAAAAGTGTTTTTGATGGATTTAAGGACCCAATATTTCTTATCAAACTCATTTAATGTTAAATTCCCCTTCATTCCTTTGTTTTCAAACTCAAAATTTCCTTATTTAGCCTAGTTTATATAGTAAAGGTTCTACACATACCAACTAATAGGTCATAGAGCTGATAAAAGAGGTTGATAAAACTATAAAATTCATTTCATAGCTAAAACATACCATCTAGATGCATAATTTGGTTTTTTGTCTCTATTGGGTGGTTATGAGGGTTTTGCAAGGGTTTTTGGGGTCCATATCTTCTTAATGATTATTCATAATATACAAAAATATAATGGGAAACCAATTGACATGAAAAAAGAGTATATTTACCCCCTCATAAAACATGAAAGGTGTGATATCACATGTAAACATTGAATCAATATATCTACGTGGTGAAAATGTTCTTTGAGAGGTAATCATGGACTGTGTGTACAAGGAATAAGCTTGAGGGGTCTTGACAAATAGGTTTTATTCCTATTTATTTGATAAAATACCTCATACAAGGTTTAAATGGTCCTCATAACTATCTCAATATACACTAAATGAATAAAAAGTCCATGAAAGAGTTCAAAATGGTGGCTATGTCTCTCAAGGATATGGTGCTTGCCTACCTATTTTAGCCCTCAATGGAATGATTTCAATATAATTTAGAGTGTGATCACTATTTAAATGTGTTTTTAAAATTAAAAATCACCATTTTTTTATCATAAAAAATTTCAAATGAAATTGAAACCCTCTAGCACACCTGTAAACACTTCAAGAAGTTTTCCTACTTATATTAGGACTATCAATAGACATAGGGTTGACTGTGTCAAAACAATGATAAGTTAAATTCAAAATTTTACATAAAAAATAACATGGATAGTTATAATAACTCATGAGGACCAAATCCACTAATTTCCATGCTTGAATTTTGCTTATAGTGGTATGTAGGTACTTTTTCCTTAGAATTAATTTGAGCTACCTACATGTTTTTCATGATTTATAAGATTGATCTCTTATATCACCTTTTTCTTAGATCCTAAAAGTGTTAAAAAATATTTTATGAAGCTATTAAAACCTTTTTCCAATAATCCTTATTCCTCATTGGTCAACTTCCAACCTTATGCAACCTATTCAAACCTTATCTCTTCAAGAATCCTCATTGTGACTATATGTTATCACTATTGTAGGTGGTGTTTATGAGGTGTATAAGTGTTTAGTAATAATTACACCATCACTTTTTGATTTTAATACCCATTAGGTTGTTTTAAAAATCTTCTAAAATATCTTCTCTAACATGTTGATTCTTCTTGGAAATATTCTTAGGCTTCACAAACTTAGTCTGTATAGGCTTGTGTTCCTTCATTTTCATGCTTTTGGCAGTGTTTTATTAGTCTTTATAAATTCATGGTGATTCCAATTGGTAACTTTAATTTCATAATTCACTTCATATTTTCACTCCTTGAATGTAATGGTCTTGAGTTTCACTGTGATAATATATGGATGTATGAGTGGAAATTACTACTAGTATGGTTATAGGTATACATGTTACAATTGACCTTGACTTTTTCATTGTTTGGAGTCCCCCTATTCATCCTATAACCTCATTCCATCATCATTTCCTTAATAACCTTCCATGATCATGATAATCCACCATGAACCATTTTCTATCAACTCTGTAAGCTTTGAGATAGGCTTGTACCCTCATGGTTGTAGGTGCACTTTAGGAGTCTTATGATAGTGTTACTATGTCATTTGAAGTTCAAATAATGATATAAAATTTCATACCATTGAATATAATATTAAAACCTAAGTATAAAAACCCATGTATATTCAAGTCATAATAACCCCTCTTGTAATAACTCAGTCTCCTTGAAGAGTTAGTATGTTTCAAGAACTATTTAGACTTATTGTAGATGTTAGGTTTTTTGAAAACATTTGGGTTTAGAGTGATTCTCACTCATGATCTTCCTTTGATCTTTCCATATGTGTATTAAATTCCACACTATCAACTCCATATCATCATTTTAACTTCTTTAATAAACATTGCTTTTCTCTTACTAATTACTCAATTATGCATAAACTCAAGATTGTATGGACCGTGACATGTAGGAGGATAGAATATGGTTAAAAAATACATGTTATAAACCTAAAATTATTCTTTTCCATGATTCATATATATTCCATGATCCATATTTAAGGTCAAACTTCTTTGAAAACTCTTTCAAAGCGTTTTCCAATCCTTGGGCTTATGATTGTCCTTGAAAGCTGACTGTAGGTCTCTCTTTAGAGTGCTTCCTAATATATTCAAGAACTTAAACTTTTATTTCACCTAAGGTACCTCATTGGGTTATCAACCTCCTTCTGATCATGCATTTTTTTATCTCAACTAGTTATCTAGAACTTAGATAGGCCTTAAGACTATTAAGACACTTATTTAATGTAGGTTTTGACCTTGAGAATAGACCTGTAGGTGTTTTAAATGACACTTGACTCTTTACTTATGGCTTCCTCATTGGGCTTGTGTGATGAATGAAGTCATAACCTAGGTCAATACACCTTCATTGATTATAAACCTTCACTCATAGATTGATGTCATGACTAGACCTTTAAAGTGGTTGTGTTCTTCCTTGACAACTATAGGTGACTATGTTTATATGGACTGTTTCTAAATTTGGCCTTAAAGAAGTCATAAAATGGACTTAGTGAACTTATTCCTCATTAATTCATCATAAATTAAGGAGATATTTTAATAAAATAAATTCAAGGAGTTATATTATATCCCTTATTCATTTTTATTTCCCATGATAGAGTCTTTATTGTTGGTGTATTTGTTGTAAGCTACCTTTCTTGATTGTCAAGTAATGTTTTTAAGGTTTGCAGACCACACTTTTATGATCATGAAGCTTATTAAACACCCTTAACTCTTTCTTGATAGTTTTTCATGAGATGAAGGTGAGATGGAAAGTGGTGATGTGAATGGAAGATGAGAACTTAGGAAATTGAGGATGGAAATGAGCTTTTTCATTGTGAGAAATGGAAGTGAAAGATTATGATATGGGAGATGAACCAAGATGGAGATGAAAATGGACATGAGGACTATGTCAAGACAATTTTTAGGGTCTTATATAAGTATGATCATACCTTTTACCATAAATATAAATTTTGAGGCCTTTTAAGGAGCATAAGATGCTAAAATTGAAACCTAGGAGTCTACTAAGATCATTAACCAATGTTAAGAAACCTTATAATTTTCTAAACAATGACTACTTGAGAACTCTTGATAGACATTAATGGTCTCTTTAATATCAATATTTTAATAAAAATTTGATAATATTTCATGAATAACATATGGAAATTAAGGATACATTCTCAAACAAGAATCCAACAAAACTTTGATGCTCCTTATCTCTCCTAGACTATACAACTCTCTTTATATGCTTGTATAATATATAATTGCATTCCTTTATCTTCTTGAGCTCTACCTGACCCTTGCACATTTAAAAAATAACTTATGAATACCATTTAAATGTGAATTATGTTCTTTATAATCTCCACAATCTTGAAATTTTCTATCATGATGCCTTGATGAAGAGAAAACATGGAAAATCTATTGCTTGCTTGGATGGAAACAAAATAAGTGCCTTGACTTCAAAGGGATGGTTCATGAAGGATATATAAAAAATTTGAGAAAATTCTTCCATATATTTGATATCTATAATATTAATTTATTTTACTAAAATTTTATAACTTGGTTTTCTCTCTCATGGTCGTACCACCTACAAACCTGAAGGGTTCTCACTATGTGCAAACAAGTTAGTTGAAGTATGTGAACTAGTTTTGGGCCTATTTTGAATCATTTTACCTTGAAATTTTTACATAAACCCTTAAATATCCTCATATTCAATCTTCAATCCTCCACTATAAGTAATAGGCCATACAATTTCATACTTGTGCATGAAAACACATAAAAAATGGCCTTTCTTACATATTTTCTAAACTAAAATCTTATCACTACAAATTTAAGGCATGAAGAATAATACCACAAGTCAAGATACATGTTAATAAAATTAATAATGCATTTTACATATTTTACATGGGTAAATTTGGCATGTGTGAGCTAAATAGATGCATTTTCCACACTTTAACTTACATGAAATGAGATTTTCAAAGCATAAGACCTTTAATTAAGGTAATCAGATGAATTTGAAGATGCTTGAAGTTATTTTGGATAATTTTGTGGATTTTTAACACCAAATTTAATATTTAAATACAAAAATTTGTCTTTTTTAGGCCAAAATACATATTTTTGATGACCCTACAAAGGATTATAATAATATGAGGAAAAGTTTTGAATTTTAAGTGGTGGCATTTGGCCTTGACAAGATAAATTAACAAATTTTTTGGTGACTCATAGGGGTTGACCAGCCTAATTGTCAAGATAAATCAATGCATTTTCATGATTATGATGATTTGAAACATGACAATATGGCTTGATGACTCTCTTGAGTACTAAATAGAATGTTGTACTTTGAAACACCTCTTTTTGACTATAACAACAACAAGACTCAATAGAAACAACACAAGGAAAATAAACTAAAATATGAATAAAACAAAACTAACCCAAGGAAAAAGGAATATAAGACAAGAAAACAACAAGGCATCAAACTACTATTTGTGCTAATCACTTATTGAAACAAATTAGAATAAGTAACCTAAAGTCAAAATCTTTCCTCCAGGGTCAAATAGAAAGCTAGATTGTCCACTATAGAAACTTGAAGCATTATTGCTCCATATTGATAGCTCTTTCTTGTAACTAAGAATATTTACACATTCACATTCTCTTAGGTAAGTAATTGGTTCTTCTAGTTCCAAATTTAGGTTCATGAATTATAAGTGAGAGTACAAGACCCAGTCATACTTCTCCCATATCTATGTACTTTGCAAGAACAATATCAATTCTTCTTGAGTATGAACTATTGATTATGGTCATGTTGGTAATATTGACATGACTATTTTATTATGGCTGCAATATCTAATTTCATGATTTATTGATTCCATTTGATTTTATACTCAAATTCCAAGAGTAGACACACATCTAAAGTTGAAATGAGATGTTGACAACCTTGCCTGAAAGACTCAAACAAGTCATATCTTGAGAAAATAACCTCTTAGCATGATGAGTTTGGAGAATTGACTCCTTCCTTGATAAAATAAATTCTCTCAGCCTATAATGAATCACATTCAACTAGAGAATAACCCAAATTAAAAACATCAAACAAATCTAGTTACTAGTTTTCACCAAGATAGAGTGCAATTGGAGTTTCTTCAAGTTGAATAGTATAAGATACACGAACAAGCATATCAATTTTTTGGTCATGATCATGAATCTAAATATCATAATTTTATATTTCATATTGGTTACTTTAACTTATTTCATCTTCAAAATCCACTTGATGATCTAGCATGCTCTGAAAGTCTACTTTTTATTCATCTTCATTAGCTAGTTAGTACTTATCTTCTATCACTATTACAATCTCTTGTGGACTATCATGATGAACATAAACTATTGTGTGATCAAAGAGTTGATGTACATTTTTTTCTTATACAATTAATTGTCTTCCTATTTTATATTAGTAACCTCTTCTTCTTGTACTTGTTTTTGTACTTGTAACTCATCATGTATCTCAACAACCTCTTGAAATTCATCTTCTTTTACATCTTGAGAGATTAAATCAATCCCAATGATTATGTCCTCCTTTTGCTCACTCAAATCATTTCCATTTTCATATACCTTAGATGAAACTTCTTCAATTGCCTCAAAAAGGAGAGGCTTCTTATCAAAAAGTGGCATGGTAGACCCCTAAAAATACTCAAGAAGATGAGAAAGGTCCAAAGATGTTACCATGGATGCTTGATTTTGCTCATGGAGCTGCTTGATTTTGATCACCTTCACCTCCTCCATCTCTTTAAATTTATCTTGAATAGACTTAAATGAAGGAAAGGCCTTGGGATTTTGAGGAGGAAGGAGTGGATATTGAATGACTTCAAGCTTAGTCTTGACTTCAACATCTTGACCTATGTTTGACTACTCATCTCTCTCCCTAAACCGTTGTACTTATTTCCACGTCATGAAATTTGGTTTAAGAACTTTTTATTTTGAACTTATTAAAGCCATGGTAATGAATGAAGGAAATTTTTGATGAGATTATGTTACCTTTGTAGTTCCCATTGATTGTTGAAGATGTTGGTTTGTAAGCTCAACTTTTTTGGCAAGATGAGCCTCAAAGTCATGAGCCAACTTACTAAATATCTCTCCCTATTGATTAGAAGATGAAGACCCCTGTATGGTATGCTATGAAACATGGAATTTAGCCTCCTCAAAACACACTCAGTCAACCTTCTAAGGTCTCTCTTGGATAGACTTCCAAGTAGGAGAAGTTAGAAATATCTCAATGGAATATTGAGGGCTATGATATAAATTCATTTGATATTCATGAAGAGAAAAGGGCATCTTAATGGGGAACTGATGTCTCTCATGAACTACCAACTTCTCTTCAATTTTTACAATTATACCACCTATGTCAAAGATACCACTATTAAATTTTTAATGGACTTGTCTTATGAAATGTGCACACACTTCTTTAGCTTGCTAAAATGAAGCTCTCATGCTCTCAATATCATGCTTGGAGATATCTTATCCATAGATCTTTTGAGTGTCTATGATCCACCATCTATTTTTCTCATCCAAAGAATGTTTGTTTAAATCTTGACATGGATTATCTTGGCACTTGGTTGAGTTGATAAAGAAGATAACAAGGTTCAAGAGGGTTATCATAGGATTGGTATGAGTCACCATATTGCTGATAAGGTTCTATATATGATTGGTGAGGCTCATCATAAGGCTGATATGAATCATGGTAGGGTTGATAGGGGTGATAATGAGATGGGAAGGGATCATATTGGAATTAGGATGGATCATAAGGTTATTGATAAGGATATGAATGACCAAAAAATTCTCCATAGGATACCATAGCCTAGAAAATAATGAAAAATAACTAGTTTTTGAACAAAAAATTCTCTTTACCTCAGAGATGATGACCATATGAGTACTTGAAACTACTTTTAAAGACCAAGATACTATAAATTAATACTCCAATGGATAGATATGTGTCCTACTAGGCATGACAAAACTTTTACAAACCTAAGGTACATCTTACTAATAGCAAATTACTCAAATTTCCTTCAAACATGGACTAACATTGGAATGGTCTAAGGCTATGGGACACCTATAATTAGACCAAACCTCTATATTATGAGGCTAGTTACTTTGAATATATCAATTTTATTTATATTAATAAAACCTAATTGATTTCTAGGTTGAAAAGGGTTAGAAATAAACATAAAGGTAAATCCTATTCTACTAATGGTGATACACCTATATTATTAGTTCATCCACTCTATTTAAACTCCTACAATAATGGAAAGTAATGAAAATCATCGAATATAGAACTCCAAAGGACTCCTATGAAATAGTATTTCACAAAAAGGTTACATCAAGTGATCAAAGCATGAGGGAAATGATGATAGGTCTGATTCAAGGTACTAAGCAGTTAATATATCCATTACTAGCTCAATTAATCAACATCAAACACTATATATGACATGTATAAGATGACATAATAGTAAATAGGTGAGATTAGGACCTAATAAGGGAGAAAATACTACCACATGTGAAAATAAAAATAATATAATCACACTAAATCTACATATAAGAATCTAACACACTCATTTTTATTATCTGAATAGGTTTATAAATCTCAATCTTCATAGAGTTTCATCATGCCCAACAGAGGGATCATGAAAATAGGCCTAAAAGCCTAAATATATACACAATTATAAGATTCCCTAGCTAATGTAGCATCTATGAGAGAAGGATAAGACATCTAAATATTAACTGAAGCCAAATTTTAGCTATAATTTGAAAATAATAGTCATTAAGACTTTTATTTGTGTCTTGTGTCTTATATCTTACATGTTGATTACATGATCTCTTTAAAATTAAAAAAAAGGTGGTGGGCCCTCTTTTTCTTATCCAATTCCTTCCTTTAGCATGATATGCCATATATTGATTAAACAACTACTATTGAAAGTGAGTTAACTCATTAATTGGAACTCAAGATGAGTTATGCATGTAATTTAATTTTTTGAAGACTAGATAACTCATCAAAAGGATCAATTAAGCATGTGGATGACATCAAGGATAAATTTTTCATGATATTAATTAGATTTATGGAATTTAAACTCCACATTATATCTCATATACAATTTTTTATGCCATATTCTCTTTACTTGATTGAGTAAATAGCTTTACTAAGCCAAATTAGGTCTAGTAGCCTAACTCCCTATGCTTGGTGGCCATTAAAACCTATATATAACCTTGAAAAACTTAAAAAATAAATAATTCAAGACATGAACCAATGCCTTATATCATAAAAAAACACATCCTTGGCAAGAAACACCTACAAATTAGTCAAACATGTTGACTAGGTTAACTTTTCCTCTATTTCTTGCAAATTGGAAATTTTGGATGAGATCCTAAGGGAAATTTATATAATATTTATAATAATATAATTATTTTATAAGGAAGAAAAAGTGTCAGTATTTTCTCTCACGTGATTGGAATTTCTTTAAACTACCTTGTACCTCTCCCTGTGTGTTTTTTCTCTCTAAAACCTGTTTTTTCCATGTTCATACATAATCCATACAGCCAATGGTCATGGACATGAATATCTCATATTTTAAATTATGACATAGGTGGTATTAATGAGGTTGAAATGATTTTGGATTCATATTTCTCTAATTTTTCACAAACAAGTCTGTAGTAGGGTTTTATAAGGGTTTTAGAGTGCTCTGGGTTCTTAATGATTGTTCATAAATATTGGGCCTTTAATACCTAAATAAATGGAACAAAAAATTAGTGTATTATGACCCATAAATCCTCTAAAGTTCTCAACTTATGATGCAAAATGTGTCTACCATGGTGATCATGTGAAGTCATCTCTTAGAGTGGAAATCATGCCCTCTAGATAGTGTTAGGTGTTTTTTGGCCAAGATTATCACTTTTATTATTCTCTTGTGGCTAAAACCTATAATACATCTATCATAGGATGTGATTATTCTATTAATGATTATTTTAAGTTCCCTCATTACCTTGATTTGGTTCTTGCTATTGATACTCCCTTTTGATGGACTTATCTAGTGATGTCAAGGACAAGCATAAGTATGTACATAGTTTATTCAATATTTTGACTTTATGATGAGTTAAAATTCTCTTATATAATGTGTAAAAAAATAATATAATATATATATATGATGATCTAGAGTCATGGTAAGGGCTTGATCAAGCCATTATTCATTAATTTGCATGTAAATAGTTCTTCGCTTTGTCCTACAGACCTATCTACTTGTGGATGATCCAAATGACCTCTTTTTATGTATATGAAAGTTTTATTTATGGTTTTATGACCCCATATCACATCTCAAGACTCATTTAATGTGTAATTACCTTTCATTCCATTGCTTTTAAACTCAAAATTGCCTTATTTAGCCTAGTCTATATAGTAAAGGTGTTGCACATTCCAAATAACAAGTCATGGATATTCTTAGGGACATTTATAAGAATATAAAATTCATTTTATATCTAAAACATACCATTTGGATGAATAATTTGGCTTCTTATCTTGATTGGGTGTTTATGAGGGTTTCTCAAGGGTTTTAGGGGTTTATAGCTTCTTAATGATTTTTCATAATATACAGATCTCTAATGAGAAACAAATTTACATTAAAATAGAGTATATTTAACCCATAATAAAAAATTAAAATCACAATATCCCATGAAAAGGTGCATCAATATCTCTATGTGGTGAAAATGTGCTTCGAGAGGCAATCATGGATTGTATGTGCAATAAAGATGATTTAGGGTTCTTTAAAAACAAATTATCTTCCATATTTATTCAATCCAATACCTCATTAAATATTTTAATTATCCTCCCCACTATCTCAATGTTCACCAAATGAATAAAAATTCAATGAAAGATTTCAAAATGGTGACTGTGTCTCTCAAGGGTATGGTGCCTACCTACCTATCTTAGCCCTCAAGGGTATGGTTTGCATATAATTTAGAGTATGATAAATATTTAAATGTTTTTTTAAGATTTAACATAATCCTATTATTCTCATCAAACAATTAAAATGAAATTGAAACCCTCTACCACACCTATAAACACTTCAAAAAAATTTTAACGTGTATTAGGACTATCAACAGACATAGGGTTAACTATGTCAAAAAAATGAGTAGTTCCACTCTAATTTTTACCAAAAAAATAACATGTATATTTATAATAATTCATGAAGACAAACTCTACCAATTTTCATACTTGAATTATGCATATAATGTCTTGTAGGTGCTTTTTACTCAAAATTAGCTTGAACTAACTACCTACATGTTTTTCATGATTTCTATGACTAAAATGTTTTATCACCTTTTTATTGGAGCCTAAAAGTGTTAAAAAATATTTTTATAAAGATATTATAACCTTTTTTTCAATAATCCTTATCCCTCATTGGTCAACTTTCAACCTTATGTAACCTATATCAGACCTTATCTCTTCATTAATCCTCATTGTGACTATATGCTATCACTACTATACATGGTGTTTATGAGGTTTATAGGTATTTAGTAATAATTACACCATGAATTTGTGATTTTAATACCCCTTAAGTGGTTTCAAAACTCCTAAAAAATCTCTTTTATATCATATTCACTCTTTTTATCAATGTTCTTAGGCTTCATAAACCTAGTCCATACAAGCCTATGTTCCTTCATCTTCATGCCCTTGGAAGTATTATATTATTATTTATAAATTAAAGGAGATTATAATTTGTAAATTTAATTTCATAGTTAATTTCATATGTTCACTCCATTATTGGAATGGTCTTGAGTTGCACTTTTAAAATATATGGATGTATGAGTGGAAATGACTTATAATATGGTTGTAGGTATGCATGTTACATTTGACTTTGAATTTGTCATTTTTTGGAGTCACCATATTCATATTATAACCTAATTACATCATAATTTCCTTTAAAAACTTCCATGATCATGATACTCCACCATGGACTATTTACTATCAACTCCATAAGCTTGGAGATAGACTTGTACCCTCATGGTTATAGGTGTGATTTATGAGTCTTACAATACTTTTAGCATGTCATTTGAAGTTCACAACATGATATAAAATTTCATACCATTGAATATAATTTTAAAACCTAAGTATAAAACCCCATGTATATTCAAGTAATAACAATCCCTCTTACAATAACTTAGTCTTGATGAAGAGTCAATATGTTTCAAGAACTATTCAAACCTTTTGTAGATGTTATTTTTTTTTTAAAACATGATGGGTTTAGAGTTATTCTAAATAATTATATTCATTTTATATTTACATGTGTATTAATATCCACATTATCACCTCCATGTCATTACTTTACCTTCTTGAAAAAATAGGCCTTCTCTCTTACTATATACTTGATTATACATCAACTCAAGCTTGTACAAACTATGACATGTAGGATGCTAGATAAGGGTCAAAAAATACATGTTATAAACCTAAAATTCATCCTTGACATGATTCCTATATGTTACAAAAACCCCTATTTAAGGTAAACTTATTATAAAACTATTTCATAGCTTTTCCCAATCCTTGGGCTTATGATAGTCCTTGAATGGTGACTATAGGTCTCTCTTTAAAGTGATTTTTGATGTATTTAAGAACTTATACTTGTATTACACCTAAGGTACCTCATTAGGATATAAAAATCATGTTGATAATGCATTTTTTTATCCCAAATATATCTATATAACTTAGATGCCTTAAGACTACCAAGACACTTATCTATTATAGGTTTTGACCTTGAGAACATGTTTATAGGTGTCTTAAAAGACACTTACCTCTTTGCTTATGGATTCCTCCTTGGGCTTGTGTCATGAATTAAGTCCTAAACTAGTTCAAAACACCTTAATTTAGTTTCAACCTTCACTCATACATTGATGTCATGACCAGACCTTCAAAGTGATTGTTTCCTTGATAACTATGGGTGACTATGTTTGTTTAGATTGTGTCTGAATTTGGCCTTAAGGAAGTCATAAAATAGACTTAGTAAACTTGTTACTCATTAACTTATCATATATTTATGAGATATTTAAATGAATTACCTTCAATGAGGTATCTTCTATCCCTTCTTTATTTGTATTACCCATGAGAAAGTCTTGATTGTTGGTGTATTGGTTGTAGGTTACCTTTCTTGATTGTCAAGCAATGCTTTTAAGGTTTATAGACAACATTTGTATGATCATGAAGATTTTTAAACACCATTTATTATTTATTGATAGTTTATCATGAGATGAAGGTGAGATGGAAAGAGGTAATGTCAATGGAATATGAGAAATTATGAAACTAAGGATGGAAAGGATCTTTGTCATTGTGAGAAATGGTAGTGAAAGATTGTGATATCGGGGATGAACCAAGATGGAGGTGAAAATATACATTAGGAGTGTGTCAAGACAATTTTTAGGGTCATATTCAAGTATGATCATACCTTATACCAAACATATCAATTTTGAGGCCTTTGAAGGAGAATAAGATGCTAACATTGAAACCTATGAGTCTACTAAGATCCTTAACCAATACTAAGAAACCTTAAAGTTTGCCAAACAATGACTCCTTGAGAACTCTTGAGAGTCATTAATGGCCTTTTTATTTAAATATATGAATAAAAATTTGAGAATATTTCATGAGGAACATATGAACATGAAGAAAACATTCTCAAAGAAGAATCCAACAAAATTTTGATGCTCCTCTCTCATGGACCATACAACTCTCTTTATATGCTTGTACACTATAGATTTGCATTCATTTGTCTTCTTGACATCTTCTTGAACCTCAAAAATGTGGAAAATAACTGATTAATACCATGTAAATTTTAATTACGTTCCTTATAATCTATAAAATCTTGAAATTTTATACCATGTTACCCCGATGAATAGAAAACACATAAAACTCACTGCCTGCTTGGATGAAGGAGATAAAATGATTGCCTTGACTTTAAATGGATTTTTCATGAAGGAAATATGACTAAATTGATAACCAATTTCCATATATGGACTATCTATGAGAATAATTTATTTGTCTAAAATTTTAGACCTTGGTTTTCTCTCTCATGGTCGTACCACCTATAAACCTGAAGGGCTCTCACTATGTGCAAACAAGGTAGATGAAGTATGTGAACTAGTTTAGGGCATATTTTTAATAATTTTACCTTTAAATTATTCTTATAACCTATAAATATATTCATATTCAATCTTCAATCCTCTATTATATGGAATAGGTCATATAATTTCATACTTGTGCATGAAAACACATATAAAATGTCATTTCTTGTATATTTTCCAAACTTAAATCTTATTAAGACCAATTTAAAGCATGAATAAGAGTAAAAAAATTCAAGATACATGTTAACATAAGTAATAAGGAGTTTTAAATCTTTTACATGGGCAAATTTGGTACATGTGAGCTAAATAGATGCCTTTTTCATGCATTAACTTGCATGTAATGATATTTTCAAAGCATAAGACCTTATAGTTAAGCTAATTACATGAATTAGAAGAATTTTTAAGGTATTTTTTATATTTTTTGTATTTTTAACACCAAATTTAACATTTATATACCACAATTTATCTCTTTTAAGCCAAAATACATAGTTTAGACCACCCTATAAAGGCTTATAATAGTATCAAGAAAAGTTTCACATTATAGGGGTAGAATCTAGCCTTGATAGGCCAAATTTACAATATAAACATGAGAATTAATCATGTTATGTAGTAATATATAGGTATAGACACAATATTTTTAAACTTTATCAATTATTGATGGTTTCTCTCTTATAGGGACCCATTAAATCTCAATATCTCTAAGTGCACACCTTAAAGGGTGCAATGGGAAAGGGGTTGGAAGACATTTGATGATACATATTATTTTTGGACCCTATTCCACAACATAAAAAAATTAAAATATACTCAATAATTCATCATCCAAAATATCCCGTACCTAAGCAAAAACCCCTTATTACTAATTTTCCTACTATGTTAGCTAGGTCAACCCCATTATGGGTTTATCACATGTTATAAAAACCCAAGCCAACATATATCAAGACCTAACATATCTATTTCCAAGATAAAAATCTGACTGGGATGAATACATCAGTTAAACTACTAGGAGAATTTATGGTTAATTTGTGGTTATAAATATCTCCTTAACTTCATTTCTAAATATAAGATCATTCAATTTTGCATCATCACTGCTTAAATTTTTTGTTATACAATCAATAAGAGGTTTCATTTCTTATATTTGTGACTTGGATAAGTATCACTTGTCTTATGGAGGTCTTGGAGGCATAGGATAAGTCTTTTGTCATAGATTCAATCTCTTTTAAAGCACCATTGGTTAAGGGAGTGATTGAGGCATGATGGGTTAACTTCAACAAGGTAAGTATATTCCTAGTCCTTCATATTTAAATAAGTAGATATTGTGTAACTAATGGATTAAATTGTATCTCTCTTTTATTATATTATTTCTATGTTATATTAGATATAATTATATTTTCATGTTTATTATATTCCCCATTTTTTCCATACACTTTGGTGATCACTATATTAGCTTGCATATTCATTTAATATATTAGTTTTCATGTTTATTTAGTAGATTAGATTCATTATTATTATTACAATCATAAGACCTAGTTGGGGTTATAAAAATGAAATTTGAATAGATGCCTTGGAAATCTATCCTTTTCTATTATGTAATAAGAGATCCCTTAGTGTAGGTTTATCAAATCCGTTATTAGCCATAACCCCAATACAACAAATTATTTGTAAGTGGAAAGTTAGTTGATTACCTTGTTTGAGATTAGATATTAATGAGTAGGATAATTTATAGATATATGTTATTTTAATTTCATACATTCTGGTGAACACAATGTGAGTCCAACCCTTAAAATATTTAATTTCTCTCTCTCTCTCTCTCTCTCTCTCTCTCTATATATATATATATATATATATATATATATATATATATATATATATATATATATATATATATATTGACATGTTGACCTCATTTAACATTATGTTTGAAAGTTAGTACACTTTTTCAAGCCTATCTACCTAGTTTAGCTATGTGTATAGGAATTTGTAACTTCATCTACCTTGTCGATAGTTTGGATCTCTATGTAGGTTTTTATATATTCATTGACCTTGTTGACTTATTTCAACTCTATGTACTATTTTTTTGTATCTTTGTCAACCTTGTCAACCAAATCAAGTCATATTTTTGTAGGATTTATAACTGAGGTGGAATTTTAAACTCTATTTGTCCTCTTACACATGGAATTTCCAATATTAGAAACTAGATCAATTTAATTGACATAGTTTATTTTTATACCTTAAACATCAATCTAATTAATTCTCTTATTTTATACACTTTTCACTTTATAATTAAGTTGATTATATCCAAATAGTCTTATTTTCTCTATTATTTACCTATTTAATTTATACTATGTCAATTGGCTTGATGTTATTTAAGTATTTTTTCTTTTACCTTTGTAAGTTCAAACTTCTACCTAGATGACATAGTTCAAAATAGCTCAACATTTTTAATAAAAATAATGCATCAACCTAGTCAACTTAGTCTTATCTACCATGTTCACTCTAATAAAATTAGTAATTTCCTTTTATCAATATTTAAATAAATCTATTTTCTTTATCTTTTTCAAAATTTAAATTTTAGTACTATTTTTACCAATTTTTCAATTCTATAAAATTGTACATTTATAGTCAACTAAGTTGACCAACTTGAATTAGTTATATAGCTAATTTATACCCAAAAAATTATGTCATTTTTCTCAACTATATTAATTTTATCCTATCTATCTAACAGACTGAGTTGATCAACTTGGTGATGTTATGTTCTATTTGTACAACTTGGTCAATTGGGTCAACCTTGTTCTTATTTATTTTTCTTCCTAGCTCAAGAAAAGGGAGTCAACTTACATTGATAGTAAATAAAATCAATTTAATTTTTATTTGGTTTCCTATCATATTTATTTAATTTCTAAAAAACTAAAAAATAACTTTAAAAACTTTGATTTTTCTCCTTTTTCCACTTTGTTTGGTTTTCCTTTGAAACTAGGTACTGAAAATTTCAAAATTACTTAGCTTTTATCATGAAGGGATACTTGATACTTTGTTTAAGGTACTTATCTATCATATATATATATCTTGATGTGAGGGGCTTCCACAATTCTTTAGACATAGTATATAGCTAAACATGATCTTTATTTTCTCTTACCTCATGTTATTTTAGAAGTGCCTAGGATCTTCATATTTATTTAACCTTAAGAATCTAGTTATTTATTTTTATATATAGCGCATTGATTAGTGGTTATAACTAATAAGCTAATTCTATCATACCCTTAAAAATAGGTTTAATAATATATGAGAATGGAGTTTCCTCCATAGTCAGTGATGTGAAATGTTAGGTTGATAGTATCTACTACACAAGCAAGTATATTTATAATCCTACACATTCAATCAAAACCTTTAGTATAAATTCTTGGTCTTCTTTTTGAAAAATTAACTAGATTAAAATTTTCATTTTTGTTACTTGTTTTTTTTTTATTCCATTTTTTATTTTATATTAGTATTATGTAGTGTTGATACAATATTTATTATATATTTTACAACTAGTTACCTATGCGCTTAGCTCTCTTTATTGAAAATAAAAATAAATCGTCCAAATTAAGAATATTTAAAAAAAATCCTAAGTTTTCAAAAATCCATCAACCAACTAGACCCCATCTATTATAGACTATTTTATTTTTCCTTCCTATAGAATTCAATTAACCAGTTTGACTTAGTCTATTACAGACAGTTCATTTTTCCTCATCAAAACTTAATTGACCAATTTGACCCACTCCATTACAAACTATTCTATTTTTCCTTCTTATTGAACTCAATTGACCATCTCAACCCAATCAATTAAATATTATTCTATTTTCCTTCTTGTTAGAGCTTAGTTTACCATCTCAATCCAATCTACTACACAATATACTATCTTTCTTTCTCTCCAACTTCATCGGCCATCTCAAATTTGTCTTATTCCATATTTTCAACATATTAATCCTTTAACCCTTTAATTAAGTGTTTAACTTGGTTATTTAATCATGAAAAATATATTTAATGAGGATACAAATCAAAATCAAACTGACATGATGATTTTCAATAACCTTAATAAACTTCCTAAAACACACTTTGTAATAACCAACTTAGATCTTAGCAATATCCACATTACCACTAGAACTACCAACTATGGGAATCCTCCCTATTCCAAGGCCATTAATCCTTTTATTTATGTAAGTGGTATAAGGTTAAATTAAACTTGAATATATAGTTAAACTAATCCTATTTATCAATGATAATACTCAACATATATGTAAGGATCTTATAGTCATATATAACCTCATGATGGGATCTCATATATGAGATACCCATTCACCTTCACCTAGTTTTTATATAGGATTTAAGGAAATTAATTTTATGAATTTTACCATAAATTTACCCTCTCTCTTGCCTACCTCTAATATTATGACTTCATCCTCCATGTATTATTTCACCTCCATGCCAAGTATTTATATAAACATGGTAGGTGTGACTCTTAGTGGGTCTACTCAAATCACCCACACTAATACCTAATTCCATATAAATAATAATACATATAATACTAATAGTGATTCTTATGATAATTATATATCTCAAACCCTTATTGGCTAAAATAATACTAACACATCCAATGCTACTTACAATGGTCAAAAAACACCATTCAAACGAATCAATTATTATTAAAAACTCTATATTAATTGGCTACCTTTTAAACTAATAGTGTATGCTAAATGATGCAAATGTAAAATCAGTTAATACATCTTCAAAACCAAACTCAACCTAAATAATTTATATCATAAAATAATAATTCCCTCCCACCCCATTTAGATATGCACACAATAACCTTATACCAAAACCCCCACTTATTAACAAAACTATTAAACAGCTACAAAACAAACCTATTATTCCTAAAATTACAAATGTTTACATAAGTTGCATAGTTAAACCCAAATTTATAATGGATCCATGTATCTAAATTTTCATTTGAAAACTTTTAAAAATATATATAAAGTTTGGGCTAAACTTAACACCTTTTCAACCACCAAACTCTTAGTTAAAATGTTTTCAGGTGATTATTTAGATTAGTATAACCAAATTATAACTCTTTATATCACTATATTGGAAGACTTAGTCAATGAATTGGTTTAATAATTCCAAACTAGTGATTCCCTAAGAAAAACTTAGCCCACTTCATCAACTATAAATAATTAGAATCTGAAATGACATAAGTGTTCATCAAATGATGGAAATCCTTGTCTAAAAAATATGATCATAATATGTAGAATTATGTTATATTCCACTTATTCATTAATTATCTTCACTCCAATTTATAATATCACATATATGCTCTTTCTCCAAAATCTTTAGAATTATCCCTCAACCAAGCTAAACATTGAGACCTTCGTATATGAAAATTTGAGTGTTCACACCCTCTAATAGGGACTCAAATTTTTATGAAGGATAAAACTTGACATGTAACTAATGATGGTATTATATATACTTATGAATCCATACCAACTATTCAAGCCTTTGCTCCAAGTAACCCTGTAAAGCATAATCCTCAAAATTCAAACTCCAAAAAAATCTGGTCTTACTTCTACATTTTCTCAAGTGCACAATGTTGATGTACATAAACAACTTTCCTTAGATTAAATAAAAAATAATTTCCCATGAACTTCCCCATGATATATTTATCCTACACTTCCTATCAATAAATGGTATGATCCCCATATTTTTTTTTGGTTTCATGTAAGTTGGGACCATTCTCATGAAACTTGTCACCAAATACAAAACTTTTGTATTGATTATTTTCTTAGACCTATATTTGATCATGATTCACTCATATGTACATGTAAATAAGCTTATCAAATATTATCTGAGGCTCATGAAAATTAAATTAAAAATGAATCTTAAAATGAATCCAATGATCAATTAGCCATTTAGAAAGATCCCCTTCATAACCATCAAGCTAACACTAACCAACCTCCTACTCCCAACACTGTTAAAAGTACTGTGTCCCAATGTCAATGATAATAATTTTGTCAGTATGAATAACATGAGGAGAGTAATCTATTATATCAATCATTATCTATCCTTTAACCAATAAGTTTTTCCAAAGTTATACATAATTTAGGAACTTTAACCATCCCATCTCAAAAAATTATGGCATGTGGAACCAACAAACTCATAAGTACTAATTCAAAAAATACAAATAGACAATACCTCCCATACCATTGATATTAGTTCTACTCCTACAAATAATATATCTCAAGTGGAAACCCAAAAAAAATTAATTGGTACACAATAAATAACCAAAGATATAACCACGTCACCTAAAATAGAATAATTTCCTATAACCAATCACCCCACCTTAACTAAACCTAAAATAAGCATACATTATCAACATTAATTTCAATACACTTATAATACACCTTCAAATTAATCTTTACAAAACTATGTGCCTTTATCTAATAACATTCTAACATGTTATGATGAATGGGGCCCTATAGCAGAAATTTAACATCTACCACCTCAAATTGCTTTCTTACAACTCATGAGAACTTATCCTTGTCATCATAATCAACTAATACAATTATTATTCAAAATGAACATCCCTCATCCCCTACTTATGGGGTAAGAAGCTACCTTTTTATTATATGATGATAACAACCTTCAATAGCATGAATAAATATATATTCACCTAGATGAAATTGTAGACACCTCTCTTTTACTAAAATTACCTATCTCTTCCATGATTCACAATGACATATTTCTTCATATGGATGAAATAACCATTATTAATTAGCATATAACTTGGATGTATCGAAGTCAAATGTCCTTTAATATATGAAGGTTTAGGTACTTTTGTTGATTCCTTTAATTTTAATAAAGAAATTGGATATTATAAGTGCAATCTTAAATCCATGCAAATTACATGGCAAGGATATGATCAAAGACAAATGCTTCCTTTGGGTTGTGTTTAGATTCCTATCATAGCTACCCTAGTCATCGTACTTGTGAAACTCATGATATTTAACTTTTTTCTCTCTTAGAATATCTTACATAGTTAACCTTAGACATATTTCATGGTAGTAGTCACCTCCTCAACATGCCAATGTGTTAAATTTCTCTATAACAATGCTATAAAAAAGATTAAAAGAGACATAAATCCTTCAAATTTTGAAAAATTCCAAGAATGGGTTTTTTTTTAAATACCTACCCTTCAACCTCTATATATTATTCCATTTTAATAATCATAATGTTTTAATTATCCTATTTACTCTACTAGAGGTTATAATGGTCATCATGAATTAATAGGAAACATACCACCTAATATTTTAGATTTTTATAATGATGAACCAAATGAGATCAATTTAAAAAAGAAAACTTCTTACTCTATCCAAAAATAATTTATCAATTACCTCCTTATATATGACTTTGATCTCATCAAAAACCATGTGGCAAAAATATAGTTACCATGACAAAAACTAAGATTTCAACTCACCATACCTCTTTGACTGATAAAATCATATACACATATATTACTAACATTTACGCTCTTGATTATGATGATGTTATTTATATTATCCATTTTTAGCTATATTCACTAAATTTAAAAATGTCGAGATACTTAGATATCATTATTCTTTACAACATTGTCTTTTTTAGATTTATATCATTCATTTTTTTGTTATAGTACCTGGTATTAGTTATTCATATTATGTTCATAGGTTTGAGATAAAGCACACACACACTCTACTCCTCCAGTCACTATTGATCCTCCTTATAGTATGTTAAGCCATGATAGGACCTTACCAATTTGATAGACTCCATGATTCTTCCTAATTACTTCTTCTAGAGATGTTAGGTAGACTACACCAATCCATTATGAGTTCATTCCTTACTATGATACAACCTAGTATTGATCCTACTCTGAGTTATCCTCTGGGTGATGGAATATTACCTTTATATAATATTTATCATTTACTATCATGATAGGTAGATGAGCCTTATTATGAGATCCATATAGTTTTAGGTCATTGGATAAGGACTGTAGTGCACATCAGTAGCATTAGGATTTAGTTTCTTCATCTACCACAAATATTCAACATTCACCTTATTCTACTAGACATATTTTTTTTATTTCATGGTACACATGATCATTATTATTATCATTGCTAATATCTTTATAAATACACTGATACACTTCATCTAGCCATAACATATCCAAAATATAAGAGTATACCACCTCCTAAGATATATAATACATATGTAAATATGGGGAAGTGTACTATCTCTAGCATCAATTTAATACACACCATATTGATATATTTCATGTTATTCAACTATATTTTTAGTAATTTTCATGGACAAAGGCTACTCCTTCTCTTTAGCCTACAACTCTTCATGGATATAAAGATACTAGTCACATTTTGACACCACTTCCTCAAATTAAGTATCAAAAAGGATGATACTCATGAGTGACATTATTATTCTATCATAACAAACTTATCTCTAGATACAATACATCACATATTATTTTCATGACTTTCTATAAATATTGATGAGACTCTGATTAACATCAGAATATAGCTACACAAGGATGTATTAAATGTTATGGATGATATTTTCCATGAGATTTATCATTATTTTTGAACACATCATGATGTTCCATAAAATTATTACATGATATGTATTTTATTTATGAGTTTATATGAATCTTATATGTTGTGTATTTACATGTCTCATTATTTACTCTATTTTCATGCATTAATTTCTTTGTCATATCTTTAATGTATTATGATTTACATTAATATCTCATGGATTAGTATTAATTTCATGGATTAACATATTTTTCATGAGTTGATTTCATTTTATATGGTTTAGATATTATCTCACTTCTTATTATCATTCATATTTATTTGTATTATGTGTGTTATGTCATCTCCTTTCAAAACTAGATAGTTATTATTGTGACATGGTTCTAAAACCCATATAAATTTATTACCCCATATTTACCATATGATCAGTTAGAAATCATACTTACCATTTAATCACTACATATATAGATTTATTTTGATCTCCATTCATCCCCTTTATTCCCTCTTCATACTAAGCACAAAACTTGAAATCACATACTAATTTTTAGGTAAGCCTAATTGTTTATTTAAACATGCCAATATCTCTTATTTTTTATCTCATATAACCAAAACCTAAATTTTATTTTTCTTTGTCACTTATATCACTCATCTTTTTTATTATAATTCCGTATGGACAAGGAATCTAAAAATCCAAATCATTTAAGCAAAAGGGAATGATCAAAAGGAAAAAATGAACATTCAAAAGTCAATATCACACCAAAATATGTGATTCATATCTAATCACATCTCTTATTACAAATAAAATCTCAAACTCCATATTTGTCCTCACAATCGAGTTGAGGTCCATTGGGGTGTATTAAGCCATTAGATTGGGATAAGAGATTTCAAAATTATTTATAGTACTACCTAATTTCTCAAGTAAGTACCCAATCTTCACAATATATATGCGGATTTGTAAGGGTTCCTAAGGAATTTCAAAAATATTGTGGGAAGGTATGTCCATTTAATTTTTATTATATACATAAACTCCTTGAATTGATCCTCGTACTACACTTATCTACCCATAAAAAATTGTGCTTATTGTGAACAAATACCTTTTGCATTTAAAATCCAATAAATTCTTAATGTGTTCCCTTATTTACTTATTATGACTCATTCCTACTAATATTTTATTAAAAATTCATATTTCAAACTTTTTCCACTAATTAATTCATTTCAACAATCCCAATATTCCTCTTTGATGAATATGTTCTGTTACCTAAACATACCCTTAGGGTTTTCCTTTTGTGAATTACAATATAAGACCTTGGATAGGACCAAGAATTCCTCAAAAATGTCTCTTTTATTCCTAAAACTATTCCTAATATTAGGATTTACCTCATTGGTTTTCCCTTTGTGGGTTGTAGTGTAAAACCATGGAGAGGACTAGAATTTATTCACAAAATATTCCTAACACCTTCATGCCATGATTAGTCACAAAAATAACTATCAATCTTGATATTTACATCCTATTTTGCTTATTATTTAAATTTTACATGCTTCTCAACTTGACCTAGTGTGTTTTAAATTTTTATTTACTCATCACTTACAAACTTCCATCTTGATCTAGTATGTTTTATATTTTAAATGTATTTACATTTTACATGCTTTTTCAAACATTTGAGTTAGTGTTTTTTACATTTTGATTTGCTCATCATTTACATACTTCCCATATTGATTTAATATGTTTTATGTTTTCATGGTTTAATTTGTTTTATCTCTTATTTTTTTTATCTAATATATCATTTTACACTTTTACATTTTACATGTTTATATCATTATTTTTAGCCATGCATTTTCTCACAAACTACTAGAAAAGAATCCAGCATACATCACATATTTTCTCATAGCATATAATAAAATTTGGAACATGTGCTAGAAAGAAAATATATAAATACATAACATCCATTATCAATATATATATATATATATATATATATATATATATATATAGACACACACACACACACACACACACACACACACATATACATATACATATACATACACACACACACAGGTATAGGTATGTATATATATATAGACACACACACACACACACACACATACACATATATATATAATATTGATAATGGATGTTATGGAAGTATATGTTTTCTTTCTAGCACATGTTCCATAATGTGTGTGTGTGGATCAAGTGTTTCAAAAAACAAAACATAATACAACTACAGTACTATCCATAACTCTATGGTTTTAGTCCATCATGTCCATATAGTGGAAGAGCCACACTACCCAATGATTCCTATGACTATCCCCTCGAAATAGTTTGATGTAATGACTCTATTTGGGAATGTAGACCCTCTAGATTTTTTTTGTATATTGGCCACCTAGGCCCATACACATGATAGCTACCATGCCTTATCCATATGATTAACCCACTCCTTAGATATCATCTAACATGCCCATATCTTTCCATCATCTACCCAAATGGTAGGGGTGTAGTAACTCCTCATCTCTATAACTATTTGTATGCCTCACCAACCAACTAGAAATAACTAGCATATGCCATGGTAAATAGTATAATAGGGTCAACCATGTTAGTGGTATTCATGGTGCAAAAATACACCATCTAAAATATCATTTTATGTACCTAATACTATCACACCTAATCTAAAATCCTCCTTAATAGTATGTAAAAAACATAAACCAAATGCATATTATATGCCACATATATATAAAAAATCTCAATAAAGCATATTTATAAACATATATATATATATATATATATATATATGTATATGTATATATATATATGTATATGTATATATATATATATATATGTATATGTATATATATATATATGTATATATATATATATATGTATATATATGTATATATATATCTGTATATATATATATATATATATTTGTATATATATATATATATATATATAGATATATTTATATATATGTGTGTGTGTATATATATATATATATATGTATATATATATATAACACAAACCAAATGCACATTATATGATAAGTTTTGTTATCTCATGATATCGATGATAGTTTACTTTAGGTTCTTAGATGGTGGAAGGATCATGTGATACATGTTGTACCACATACTTAGGAACTACAAACTGTTACTCATGGTGATATTGTATAGCATCTTTATGAAAGTATTATGGCTAGTTGGCTCACTTGGCCTATTTTTTCTATTAGATCAGCCCATGTATGTATTACTAGAAATTATGCATGGTCAGTGGAGCTGTATCCTATTCCTCTCCTACTTAGATAATTATGACTACCACTTTTAGTAGCTTCGATAGTATTACTTGATTATTTGGCACATCATGCTAAGGAGTTAAGGGTTATATGTGTGTGTGTGTGTGTGTGTGTGTGTGTGTGTGTGTGTGTGTGTGTGTGTGTGTGTGTGTGTGTGTGTGTGTGTGTTTTTGAGATTTATGTGTGTGTGTGTGTGTGATAAACTAGTTGTATCCAAAACACTAACCTTAGATCATATAAAGTACCCTTATCCAAAATAGATTGATACAAGGTGATGACATATAACAACACATTCCCATATGACTTGTGATAGAGCACACATAGTCTATCAAGGCCAATAGTCACCTTTAAGAATCTTGAATGGTTGATACATAAAAATCAAATAAACATACACAAAACCTTAAAAATACATCTCATATCTAGTAAATCATATGGACAAGGATCATCTCTATGGCTCCATCTTAGGAGTATAACAAATCATAGAAACCCTAATAATAGGAATTTTAAAAAGATCATAAAAATCCTCTAATGTGATACCAAACTCAGTAGTATCCCCATCCACCTCCCATAAAAAAGTGTTGGTTAGTCACTCCCATGCTCCTAAGAACATAACAACTAAGTCAATGCTAATTGGGATCCTACACATCTCCATAATCCCATCAAATCCAAATGATGCCAAATGTGTACAATCATTTGATGTCACTCTATATATAAAATAAAGTAGCCATGTTGTGTCTATCAAGCATTTGAGTCTTTATCATCTCTAAAAAATATCAAACAACAAAGCTCATATAGATTTTTATTGAAAATATGGTGTAAAAAATAATTAAATTTGTTTTTTAATGAAAATTAATGACTTCATCAACCTATTTTTGATATTTTCCTACCACCTTATACTACATTAGCCAAATATTAAACTATGTTGGCCCAAAATAAAACTATCATACTAAGTTGACCATCTAGTTAACTATGTGAGCCATAGCCAAAACATTAGAACTACATCAAGCACTTTACACGTAGTCGACCAACTTGCATAACTAAGTCAGCCAAATACTATGCAATTGGCTAGGTTATTCAAATACATCATCCACTTCATATAATGTTGACCACATTTTTAGACTACATCAACCACCTTACTACATTATTACATTGGTTAATATATATTTATTTCACCATTTTTTACTATTAAAATAAATTTGCCCTCCCTTACGCAGTTGGACACCTATTGATAAACTAAATTAGCCTACTACTATATAGTCAATTACCCTGTTACACATTTGAATTATGAACTACATCATCTTGGTGAAATCCATTCAAAATATGTGGTAATGTTTCACCTATTTATCATTAATACCTTAGATATTAATGAATCATTTTGATTCCTTCCCGTTGACCTTCCTAATTCTTACTCTACCTTAAAAATTCTTGGGAAAAATTATGCTACAAGGATTTACACTGAAACCTAATTTTTTAAATCTACTTTAGTTTTCAAATATAAATTAATAAAAATTTAAAATTTAAGGCATCACTTAGCTTATACATGCTAGTAGCTTCCACTATGAATCCCCTAGCTCATACTCCTTATCTCTAGGACATAGTCTTTCTCACTATTTTGGGTCTCACGGAGCTCTATTTTTATCAAAATGGTAAAATTACAAATGAATAGTTTTAAAACTTATTTATATTTTAAATTTAAAAATTATTTCACTGTCATTTATTTACTGACAAATTTTGAATTTTTCTCATAACTATGTTATTAATAGCTCTTTTTCCAAACTAAAAGATATTATGAAATCTTGAATATAAAGATAATTTATCTACATATAACACATATTTTTTCAAAAAAAATGAATTCTATCTTATTTTATATGTCTACTTAATGTTATTTACATTGGACACCTCTTCATTTATCTCACATGTCTTCTATTCTAGAATAACAAGGTAAGAAAATATATTTATTTTTTAATTATTTCCTTTCATTTATATGTAAGCTTTATAATACAATTTATTTAGCTCAATTTTATGCATTTTTATGTTGTTTTCCAAAAGCATCATCCCATGTTACAACTTTGTGACACGTGATGATCTTTGATTGGGTCATATGTATACACATAATATTTTAAAACTTTATCAATTATTAATGCTTTATTTCTTACAAAAACCTATTGAATCTAAATATTTATGAGTGCATGCCTTAAAGGGTGCACCAAAAAAATTATTGGTAGGTCTTTGTGCTTCACATGATTATTATCTCCTATACCACCACATAAAACCATTAAAAACTACTCTTATCTAATTCCCTAAGCATTAAAAACTCTTCTTATACACTCCCCTAAGTAATTCACCATATAAAATCGCCCCTACCTAAGAAAAAATCTTTTTATTAATTTTCCTACAATGTCAATCAAGATGAACTTTTATGGGTTTAACACATGTTAAAGAACTCTATCAGATCGAGTTGAAATAGTTTGAGACCTAACGTCTCTATTTCCCACCTAACAAAGTTAACAAAGCTGACTAAATCATCTAAATTGTTGGGAGGGTTTAGGGTCAATCCATGGTTATAAATATCCCCTAAAATTCATTTTTGAATAGAGGATCATTCAATTACACATCATTTTTTCTCACAAATCAACTTATATAATCAATAGGAGGTTTCATTGCTTAGATTCTTGCCTCGGTGAAGTAACACTTTTCTTATAGATGTCTTGGATGCATAAGATAAGTATTATTAACTTGTGCTGATTTATCCTTAATATCCTTACAAGCCACAACAACCTATTTCAAAACACCATTGGCCAATGGAGAGATTCCAGTATGATGGGTTTAATTCAATAGTATAAGTATATTCCTAGCCATTCATATTTTGATAAGTAGAATTTGTATAACTAATGGATTGAATTGTATCTCTCTTTAAATTATTTCTATGTTATATTAGATAGAATTGTCTTTTCCTATTTATGCTCTTCCCCATTTGTGCCACAAGCTTTCGTGAGCATTAAATTATCTTGCATATTCATTTTTTTAATATTGGTAAATGATAGGGTTTTTTAAAATAGAGGACTAACCCTATCCATGAAATGGAAAATTCGGTAAATGATGGGTATCTTGCATATTCACTTACTAGATTAACTTGCATGTTTATTTAGTAGATTAACTTATTTATTATTATTACAATCATAACCTATCTAGGATTATCACAAAATGAAATTAAATTAAAGTCCTTGTAAACCTCTCCATTTCAATTGTGTGATAAGAGATCCCTTAGTGTAATTTTAGTGGATCCATTATTTGTCATGACCCTGATATAATGAAGTATTTATAAGTGAATAGTTAGTTGATTTCCTTATTTAACCTTGTAAATTACTAAGTAGGATAGGCTATAGATCTATCTAAATTCACTTGCATACATCAAGTGTGTATGTGCGAATAGAATTTATAAATACCTTCGTAATTATTTTGGGCCCTTAGTTATCAATCATAATTTCAATCCACTTGAGCTATACATTGGTACGTATTCCTTAATTTTACAATGCATTGATTAATGTCACTTTTAATCACTTATTGATATTATATGGCATGGATAATATGGAAGGTATAAGAGTTTGTGTTTTCTTATTGATGCATCATAAAGAAGGGTAAAACTCTAATATATATATTAGTTTTCACTTTTAATGATATATAATAGTAGGAAGAAGTAATCCCTAGTTATATTGGTTATACTCATGCACTAGGACTAAATGTTTATAAAGGAATGTAGATTGTGAGCATGTTTTTTAGTTCTCATTAACTATGTTCAAGATCAATTGAATAACTTATTATATACATTGGTGGTTAATTGTATTAACTTTTTATTACATCATTTAGGTTTTTAAGGAGAATGAATAATTTTAAACATGTAAATACACCATTATGACCACACTACTATGTAAAGTACTGATTAGGGGAAATGTTAATAATTCATGTTGATCTAAAATATTTTAATGAAATTAATTTGTTCTTGAAACATTTGTCTAAGTATTTTTTTTCCTTTTTTAATAAGAGATATTTGATGAAAACTAAACCTTAATCTTAATCTCTATGTATTAACATAATATGAAAATTAGACATATGATATCCAGATGGGTATTCTCTATTTTATTAAATATGTGAGAAACATAAAATAATTATAAAAATTAAGTGATTATTAAAGAGACAAGTCATATAATCATGAGGTTATTATTTTAAATTTATGTTAATCACTTAATTTATTAGGATTGTATAATCTACCTATGACTATCCTGATAAGGTGATAATAATTTAATATAAATGAATATATATATATATATATATATATATATATATATATATATATATATATTTTTTTTTTTTAAAATACACATGTACAATGGTTGATGTTAAAAACCAATAATCATGATGTGAAATACCCAAAAAAAATTAGGTTGTGACAATGTAGTTCTTGTTATATGTATGTGTGAAATATTTTTCTATCTCTCAATACTTATAAAACTACAACTTTGGCTTGGATTTGATGTGTTTTAGACTTGTTCCTTGTGATTGATGGTTAAATTGGGAAGAACTTAGAAGTCCCATTAAATGTGTAGATGTGTATATTAGACTTGATTTCCAAATGATATATGAATAGGATTAAACCCATTATATATATGGGACTCTTTAGGTACTTTTTCACACCACAAAAAATAAAAACATAAGGTTAAACTCATAAAAATGATTTGAATTTGAAAATTGATCATTCCTTAGTATGAGAAAAGTTCACCAGGTATGGAAAAGTCTAGATTTTTTAAATAGTCTTGCTCTAATGGTTTTGTTTAGAAATAAAAAAACATTGATCTGACGACCTAGACATAGTCTGAATATGTTTTAGAATAGGTTAGACATATACTATGGAATTCATGTAGGTAACCAATAGTAAATAGAAAATGTTTGACCTATTAAAATCATGTGGAAGTGAGATACGGGTGACTAATAATTATATGTGTATCCACAATTCATGTTAAGTGAATATAGGTCATAATTGAAATTACTAGTTATCTAATACTAGGTATTAGTATCTAAAACTAAATGAGGTACTCAAATAGGGTATATAGATCCCCACAAACAAAAATGTTAAATCTTAATTTAAATTTAGACTTAAGATTCCCTATTTAAAGACACCATGTAGCCAATCACTCAATTCATTCAATAGGTCACTCAAGTAGGGAATATCAATCCTCACAAACACAAATGAAAAATAACATGAATTTAGACTTCATATAACCTATTTGGGTGCCCCATAGAACCCATCACTTTATTGGTTTCACTAGGTATTGGAATAGGGAATATTGAGCCCCATAGTCTTAAATAAAATAACTTGATATAAATATAAAGTTGATATTACCTTTTTAAGTCCCATATAAAATTATTCTATAGATTTTTTGTATGAGTAAATAAAATTTGAAATATTGGAAATCAAAAATATAAATTTAAACTAAATATGTCATATTTTAGTGCCTTATTCATATATGGTCCCATAATCACAAAATACAACAAATTACTGTAAATTTAGACTCAATATGCCCTATTTGTGAACAAAATACATGGGGAATTAAAATATGGTATATAAATCCTCATAAACACAAAAATAATAACATAATTTAGATTCATATATGGTACATGTTATCAATACAAACATAGAGAAGTGTGAAGAGAGAGATGGGTATAGTAGAATAAGAATGATGATTGTATTCATTATTTATAACAATAAAGGGAGTTATGATATAATACAAAAATCCATATAATTCCATGTGTCTCACTCTTTAATATGTTTTGACCCTCTATATGATGTAGGGGTTACAAATTGGCTTGATACCTTGACTAGTTCCTTGAAAAATGCCCTTCTTTGCATGAAAGGAATGATAAATGGACCAAAAAATAATTAATTCACCATGAAATTATCTCAATAAACTAATTTTACATATTCCATTCCTTAAAAAACTCCTTTGAACTAACATTCCATCATTCATGTGCGTAGGTGTCTTAAAACTTTGTATTTCACATGCCTAGCTTGGTCTAAGTGGCCCAAACTTAAAGTGAATATTATTAAAGGAATAATATATCAATTAATGGTATTAAAATATGTTTATCAGGACTTAAATAAACATTTTTTTTCCTATAATAACTCCCAAAATTTTGTTTTTCTTCTTAAGCCCTCACTAGGCCTATTTTCCTTGTAGCCCTAAAATCCTATAAACCTCCTTGTGTAGGGATTTTTGTAGATGATAATAAGAAACCAATGGAATATTATATTACCCATTATCTCCTTATATCTACATTTTAAATTTAATCTCTTGAATATGAGTGTAAATTTATTTTTTCTACCTTTCTCTCTCTTGAATTAGGCCTCAATTAGGCCTCCTTACTTAAGACCCTATTTTCTTGATCCAAACCTCTTCCACACATTTTAAATTAAAAAAATAATGTTATTAACTTTACATATGATATAAAAAACCTACATGTCAATTTTTATGTCTTGAAACATTGTGTAAGTATACAAACTATGAAATCACCTTGTTACCTAGCCTTATTTTAAGGTTGTTTTAGACTACCTTAGAAAAAAGGTTTGGTTTAACCACATAAATAATATAATATGAAAATTTTTAGAATTTAATATATATTAAAAATCCAAAATCACCTCATCAAATTATTTTGAATTTATCCCCTTCTCAAAAAACCTACAGAACGCCAAAAACATGCAAAAATAGGGTATTTGTAGAAATCCGTACAAGTGACATCAGCATCAAAGTACATGTGGGTAACCTCCTTGGAGTAATAAAAAAAATATAAGTTATTTAATTAGAAAAATATGTAATTATATGTGATTTTGAGGTCTTTTTCCCTTGATTGGTCACTAACAAGGTTTCAAAAGTGTTTAGCATTTGTTTCGGGTCTTAATGATTGTTCATAAAGAACATATCATAAATTGAACTCCTTCCACTTGTAAATTTTTTTTACTTACCTAATTAAATATAAAAAATTTCTCATCTTCCCATGAAAAGTGTGAGATATGGTATGAGCATCTGAATTTTTTCCTTGGGTGGCATGCTTAGCTCTCTCTGAAATTAAGAGAGGTCTAAATTTGGTTTTGGGTCTTAAAACTCTATATTACTATTGTAATAAGTTTTAAAGAATATAATAAAACCCATCACATGATTATTCATTATTTTTAAGTTATTATAACTTTTATGTATGAATTTGGTATATTGGTCAAGGGTTTTGTGGTTTAAGACCTATCTCTTTCTTTCTAAGCTTCAAGGGTATTTGAGTTTGAATCCTAAGGTTAAGTGTCACTTGAGAGTGTACCAAGACCATTTACATGTTTTCTTGTTGCCTCAAGGTACCTTCATGAGGTTTTTAATACTTTTATCATGTTTTGAGTAAAAATATATCCCTTAGTCTCATGACTACCCCTTGCAAATGGAGTGGGCAAGGTCTGAGAAAAAATAATGGATATGTCCATTACTTGTGTGGCATTTAAATGACCATGAAAATATTTTAAAACTCATAAAAATGTTATGTACCAATTTTAAAATAATTATCATACCTATGTGACCCTCAAAACTCAATCTTACCTCATGACTAGTTGTAGGTGATGACTGTGACTATAAGGTTTCTTAAGCTTCAATAGGTCTAGAATATGTTTTGACCATTTCACCTTTATAATCAAGCCTGAGTGGTTTCAATAAGGTGTTGATTCAATTTGGAAACAAATATCAAATAAAACTCACTCTTTTAGACATATTCATAGTCCTCACTCTTATTCTATCTGAAAAAAGCCTTCAAAGAACAAGTAGACTTGTAGCTTAATCTCTTGACTATGGATGTGGTTTTAAAACTTAGTTTTGATAAATATTAACATTGATTATATTTTTTATTAACATGGAATATTAATTATTTGTAAAACTAAGGTGGACCTCAGATTCCCTCATATCATGCTTTGCTTCTCGCTCAAGCTATAAGACCAACCTACCTTATGTAGCATGTGGATGCTTGTTTTGTCATTTGACTATGTTCATGTGTTTTAGGACCTCATAATTATCATCAATAATATTATATTATTAATTTATTTTTTGTATATACAAATTTTCATTTAGAACACCCTTTAAAAATCTCTTCTCCTCTCATATATGCACCTTTAATTCACCTATTGGTTTGTATAGACTGTAGGTGCTCAATAGGATTCATGACTATGTGTTGGGGTTTGAAACCCTCTCCTTCATACCATTGATCAAATCAAATATATTTAACCTTCTTGAACATCTCAAAATAGTTTCACACACTTTCAAACATGCTTTGCTAGCTCTTTAAGTTTGAGAATTGATTAGTCTTTAAAAAGGCCTGTAGGTGACCTTTTCAAGGTCAGGACTATATTATTTGGGTTTAAGTGATCTCCTTCAACACCACTAACCTCTTAAATGGACTTGAAATTTTTTATAGTCCCTTTTGGTTTCAAACACCTCTTCATTGTATTCACCCTTAGATAGCTCTCTTCCTTAGACTTAAGACTAATTATTTAGTTAACAGCCTATAGGTGATAGTAGGGCTTAGTTTGAGCATTATATTTGCAACCTAGTCTTCTCACCTATTATTATTATTTAAATAATATAGATTAAAAGAGTTAACTTTCATTATATATGTAGATTTTGTAATTTCCTAACTTTTCAGACCATATCATACTTCCTTCTTCTATACATGGTACTGTAGTGGATATTTTTTCTATCAACATAGTTTATTGGACATATTTGACCTATAAACACACCTAGATGATTTCATACTAGTATTGTGTCCTATTTAATATATTTGAAGTTAGGCATATATGCTTTAGCTCATTTTAGTGTTGATTGGGTGTTTATCTTAGTCCAAAATGTGGACCTATATGCCTAGGTCTTGTAGGTCACCTTTTGACTATTTAGTGATATAAAAAGAGACATACACATAGATTTAAAAATATTTACACACTTATTTTTACTCCTTCAAGGCTCACATAACCTATAATTAGGCATCAATTCACCCTAAACTCCCCTTATAGTCTTGTATAGACTGCATGCATGGTCTACTAATGCATGAGGTCTATGAGCTGTCTTGGATCATTCTAGTTAGTTTGAGAAACTTTTTGATGGAAATGAGTTATTAATAGAGTCATTAAAGAATGAAAAAGTTTTTTAATTCCTTCTAAAATAAATGGGCATCTTCCAAAAACTTCACAATCTGTACAATTGTATATGAAGGAAACAATTGTGATCCTCATTAAAAGTGTGTATTTGGACTCATATGTTCACTTTTATTCACTAAAAATGATGAAATATGGTATCATAAACTTACACCATGGTATACCTATGATATTTGATCCCTTTTTGATAATCAAATTGTAGTAAACTACTCAAACATAAACCATGTTCCAAAAAAGCAAGCACACTTGAATAATATGGACAAAAACACATCTAGAAAAATCACTTAAATTCCACAAAATTGAAGGAGTTTATATGAAAAATTAAGCATTATAAAACTCTAAGAATGACCACCATGAATACAAAATAAATACTTTCACCAAAATCCACTGAAATACCCTATACACCAAGACACTCTTATTCCAAATGAAAGTACTGCATAGAGATGAGTTGGATGATGAAACCACCATGAAAATAAGATACATGATCTCTAAGATCATACCTAAAAACCATTATTATCCATTGATTTATTAACTAGAGAAATAGGTTCAAGGACATACCCCTCTTAAATGGTTAGGCCATAGTGACCTACTTTCACTCTTAGCAATTTTTAATAAAGAAGAGGCCACCAATATTAAAACCAATTCCATTGATTTAAATATTACTAGGACCCATAATAATGTCCAAATTTTTATCTCCTAAATATCTCTCTCGACTGTACCATTTAATGCAAATTTTCCTTCTTGAGATTGTGAAGGTAGTGATGGAGGAGAAAAAGTGTTCGGAATGTTAGTTCAACATGAAAATTCATCCAAATATGGAAAATAATCTTATGGGTCCAAAGAGACACTTAAAAACTATTTAAAACTGAAAATTGATCTTTTAAGGTTGTATAAGTGCTTGTAAAGAGTCATTTTGCCAAGATTATGCATTGAAATATAGATGCTATTAGACCCTAACTATCCCTAAATATTATCTAACCTTTTCTAACAAGGATGTTTATAATTTTATTAAAACTTTTGATCCTTTAAGTGGTATGCCAAACTCCTCTAATTGGGCCAAAAGGTGGAAAAATTGACATTTTTACATGAAAGGGTCGAATAAAAAGGTTAGTACATAATAAGATGACATTAAAGACACATAAATAACCTTTTATAATTAATTTTAACTATTTAAAACCTTTTACTCTATTTGACCATTCCAAGACTTTGTATTTGACCATAGGAATAGACAAGTGAACATAAGACCAAACTTTAAACAAGACTATCCAAGGACATATATGACCATATGGGACAATTTAAGACCACTAGATGCCATGAAAAAACCATGACAAACATTTGACAAACTTATGAGGTTTAATCCTTGAGGGGATGACCAATTTTAGGTTAGGGTCAAAATTTGGTCAACATTCTTGGTAATTATTAGGGGTATCATGCATGTAATGCTAATGGACCAAAATCCTTCTCCTTCAATTATTTTATGGAGTCACTCTTATACCACAATATGAAATAATATGCCTCCTCAAAAAATTCAAAATCACACCACACAACACAACAAGAAATAAACACACACTATGCCAAAGCATTTAGGAAGAACCACACATAAAAGACTTAAAAAAGCATACCTAACTTACTATGCATAGACCTAAAAACATGTTTGATGTGATGAATCACTTATTCTTGCTTCAACAAAGATCAAAAAGGATGTTTTGAGTCACAACTACTCCATGAGAATAAGTCACCATAGGATGGATGCTTGTCAAAAAACTTTATCTATGAAGATGGTCAAAAGACTTACCACTCATATAACCTCCTCTAGCTTCAAGTACACCATTTGAATCTTATTTGAATGGTCTTTTTATCTTCTCTTTAGGTCTACTTTCCATTTTAACATGCTTGATCTTACTCATGCCCATTTTATGCTTATTAATTTGATTTTTTGGGTTCATGGGAACTTTTTAAACTTCACCTCCATTTATACCATTATATTATTGATTTTTAGGTCTCTTAAACTTGTCTTATTGTTATTCAAACATGCCTGCAAGTGATCCAATATCAGACTACTGCCTAGGCTACTCTTCAAATACACAAATTCTACCTTGGTTTAATTTCAATTTTCCAATACTACAGTCAAGTTTAAATTGACTTAAACTTATTTGTAATTCTAAATATATACATCAATAATATTACTATTAGATTCATTCTTCTTAAGGAGATTTAACTTACTATTTGTTGAAATTCTTGAACTATGGCATGAAAATGCTACCATGGATCATCTTATTCATGGGTGTGACACTTATGAAATACTTCACCTTAAGTAGGTATAATTATAATATATTCTTATTTCTCATTCTCTATCAAAATTTGAGGCTTATCATCATCTATGTAGAGAAGTAGTTACCTTATGTAGCTAATTGAAAATGACCATCAAGACTTACCTCAGAATGTTCATCACCCTCAGCTTGAATGATGTATGTGCCAAGGATTTTTCATTCCATGGAATTATAGGGATCATACTCATACATATAATTACCATATTAATCTAAAAATATATCATAAATACCTTCAATTTTTGAATATTATCCATCATCTATGAGATGTTACTCTTCTTCATGGATAGTATAATTCAAATTAAAACTAGCTTCTTCATATGGTTTAATGTGAAACTTGGACAATGGTTGTGTTATTATAGTCACATTCACTCCATGCCTTGTTATAAAGGACAATAAGGACCAATATTCATAAAAATATCCTCCTATCTTGGTGATAAAGTCTCTTAATAGACAAATAGTAAAGTGTGTAGGTAGATCCACCATCACTATGTCTTGTAGGATTAGAAAATTTGGGTAGTCATGCAATAATACCTTCAAAAATTTTATGATACCTATTTAAATGGATGGAGTTATATCAAGATATAATGATCCTTTGATATATGGCTCATATTTTAATCCCAACTTGTCTGCAACTAGTTTGGGCATGACTAAAGTGCTTGTCCCACTATCCACAATGCAATTATGAACTAGTTTATCTCCCACAATGAGGGTAAGATAGAAAGGTGGAGAATTTTTAGATTTGGTAGAGGGTTAAAAAATATGAGTATGTGTATTTGTGAGAGCTAAAACAACATGATTTATTGGTTAGTGATTGTTATGGATTTGGGACAGCTGGTCTTGGAGTAATTCCTTTTGACTAGGCATGTGGAGTACTTGCCAAAGAGATATACTAGTTTTTATGTTATTAAAGAATTAAATGATATTAAAAAGAGAGACACTAACCTTTTATTTCATTCTTGTATGAAATTAATTACCTTGATATGGAGGTAATGAATGTTGTACCACCCTTCCTAATTTCTAATTTTGAGGCATTATAGGACCTATAGAGGATGCCACATTTGCATTCACACCTTGTTACCTTGAAGGAGGATTATTTGAAGTTACATACACACCTTGAACACCTCCCAAATATCTTATATTTTACCTTGTGTTGGCTATGACTGAGGTTCTTTCATTTGGGACTAGTCTATATTCCACTTGAAAGTTTTCCAAGATCACTCCATGACTGTCACACTCTTTATTTGATTCTATTTATATGAAGCTCTCATCCTCTACTATAAAGTGTGGAATAGGACCTCTTTGAGAAACCAAATCTTATCTTTCAACCTCATTAGCGTTCATGTAGTATCCTTGATCCTTCCATGCTTCTCCTTGAACCAAGTTACTATGGAATATAACCATGGATCTTGTGTTGGGAGTAGAATTTGGATTATAAGCATTAGGTGACCTATTAAAATTAGGATGACCTTATCCCCTCCCTTGATCATTATCCTAAGCTAGAAATATATTTTATTATGGAGGGTAATATTATGAGTTTTGGTAAACTCTAAATTATTGATTTAGTTGCCTAATTTGAGCTTCTAAGGTCTTACATATTGATTCCTAATCAATGTCATCATCTGATTTATTTAGAGAAGATTTTATCTTATTACTTGGATTTTTAAATGGAGGAGTAACAAATATGGTAGGCGAGATGAGCATAGAGACCTTTGGAGAGAGTTTACCATCTTGAATAAAACTATTCTTAGCTTTAATGGTTATATCATAGGCCTCAAGTAAAGTATATCCACCCATGGACTGTAACATGATAGCTATATTATTCCTAATAACTCTAAGATAGGTTAAGAAAAAAAACTTGTAGGTAGTATAATGAGAGGTGGTAGCCTATTCCATGTCCTTTGGAACCTTTCATTGAAACCATGCATGGTTTCCTTGAGCCCCTCTTTGGATAACATTTAGATGATGAATCAGTGGTGTGTGATCACTCTTATCCTTAAATATTTAAGTAAATAACTCAAAAACTCATCCCAAGTAGTAATACATCCTCCCGATAGTGTTTTATACCAATCACGGTATTTTCCCCTAATAGACATAAAAAGCAATCTGATTGATATGTTAATTTTGTGACATTATGGAAATTGTAGAAGTTGGATATGTCTTTAATATGCTTAATTGGGGTAATAAGACCTTCCCCATTGAAAGTGGGAACACTCTTGGTGGCATTGGGAGGGATATAATCATAGGCATTGAGGTTTATAGGATTTTTAACATTAAAGGCTATGAAAGCATGTTGCCTAGCCATGTTTCCTTCAAACTCTTCTTCACTCTCTTTCTCTTCTTGAATTTTAAAGTCTTCCTATTATTCAATCTCTTCAAGTGTCAAGATAGGCTTAGGATATTGAAATTTAAGAGGAAGTTATGGATGAAATGGTGGATTTTTAGGATTGTTATTTCTACTAGAAGCTAACCTAGTAAGGACCATGAACCATGAACAAAATAAATATGAAATTGGTCTTCAAATAGAGGTTATACCTTTAGTGGAGCTTTAAAAGGTTAATTAGAATGAACTTATGTAGTTATGATGTTATGAAGACCAACATTTACCTTGAAAAGACATGCTTGAGATAATTGTCCCACTGGGCATGCCAAAATTGTTGTCATTCAATTTTCCATGCTTGAAGAGGTAGTTAAGAGCTACTCCAAATTGAGTGGAAAATAGGATTACCCCTAGACCTATGGATATGTATTTTTTTATATTAGGGGTAAACCTATATATTAAAGGGCTAGCTTCATTGATATGTTTATTCTATCTCATCACCTATACTATTAGCTTGTTTAGAGTTGAAAAGAGATAAAAGGAACATGAAAGAAACATAACACAAAAAGGTGATGTATCAAGTTAATATCCACTAGAATAATATCAGCATGCACTATGAAAGATGATTCAAAATACTAAATTCAACATCAAGGTTTCTCTAACATAAGTATTTCAAACATGAAGGTGATATGCAATGCACTTCTCAAGGTGGATGAACAAGAGATGTGAGTATAGACACTAATACTATTCCTTAAACTTAGAGATAGATAAAATCACCAAATAAACTTTAGGTGACTTTTTAGATATCATATTTCTTTCAAAAAACATGAATGAGTTAATTTAACACAAGGATAGATGATTATCACTTATCATTCAACTATGCACTAATTCACACACTTAGACAAGAAAGTTGAAAACCCAAAATTATTTTAAAATATTTTACCAAAAGGAAGAAATAGTATTCAAAATATTAGGGCTTCACCATACGAGATGTTTATTCTATAAACTTAGGTAAAAAAGTGGATGCTTATATAGAGAAGTGTGAAGAAAGAGGGGCATTTTAGAAAAAGAATAAAAAGTATCTTAATGAGTTAAAATAAGAAATGGAGTTATTATATAGTCCAAATAGACCTCTAAGGCATGCTTCTGACTCTTGAATATGCTTTGACCCTCCATGTGATGTAGGGGTTATAAATTATCTTGACACCTTGTCTAGCTCATTGAAAACTACCTTTCTTTGCATTAAAGGAAAAATGAACCTTATAATCATTAATTATCCATAAAATTATCTTATGAAACTCATTGGAAATTTTTAATGCCTTAAGAAACTCCTCTAATCAAATATTCCATCATTCATGTGCATAGGTGTCTTGAAACTCTTCATTTCCCATGCCTAACATAGTTCTATTGGCCCAAAACTCATGTGCATCTACTTCAGGGAATAATATATCCATAAATGGACCCAAAATATATTATTAGGCCTCAAATAAACTATTTTTGTTATTTTAAAAATTCCAAATATTTCATTTTACTCCTTAAGCCCTTACTAGGCCTATTTTCCTTTTATCCCTAATAACATGTAAACCTCCTTATGTATAGAGTTGTATGTATTATAATAAGAAAAAATGGAATATTATAGGACCCATTATGTAATTATATATCCATGTGAAATTTCATCTCCTAAATCTAAGTGGAAGTTCATCTTTTATGCCTTTCTCTCTCTTGAATTAGGCCTCCATGCTTAGGACCCTCTTTTCTTACTCTAGACCTCTACCACACATTTGAAATCACATACAATAATGTGATTAAATTTAAATAGGATATAAAAAACCTCCATGTCATTTATGAGGTCTTAATAAAATTGTATGTATACAAACCATGAAATCACCTTATTACCTAGCCTCATTTTGAACCTATTTGAGACTGCCTTGGAAAATCAACCTAGTTTGACCACCTATAAAAATATTATGTGCATGTTTTTGGGCTTTAATATCTATTAAACCTCCAAAAATACCTCATATATTTATTTTAAAGTTCTCCCCTTCTCATAACACTTGTAAAACACCAAAAACATGTAAGGACACTTGTAGCTTAATCTCTTGACTGTGTACGAGGTTTTGAAACTTAGTTTTGATCAATATTCACTTTATTTATATTTTGTCTTAACATGACCTATGAATTTTTTTAAAAATAAGGTGTAACTTAGAGTCCCTCATATCATGTTTTTATTTTCACTCAAGCTTTAAGACCAGCCTACCTTATGTAGCTTGTAGATTCTTGTTTGGTCACTTTATTGTGTTCATGTGTTTTAGGAACTCATCATTCTCATCATTGATATTATATTGGTCCATAAATTTTTTTATATACCAATTTGGGTTCATAATATCCTTCTAAAATCTTGGCTCAAAAAATTTGGGTTCATAACATCTTTCTAAAATCTTTGCTCCTATCTTATATGCACCTTTAATTCACATACTATTTTATATGAGCTGTAGGTGCTCATTAGGAGTCATGAATGTGTGTTGGATTTTGAAACCCTCTCCTTCATACCCATGATATAATAAAAGATATTGAACTTGATTAAAGATATAAAAATAGGTTCAAACACTTTCAAACATTTTCTACCAGTTCTTTAAGTTTGAGAATGGACTAGTCTTTGAAAAGGCCTCTAGGTGACCTTTTTAGGGTCAGGACTATATTGTTTGGGTTTAGTAACTCTTCTTAAACATTAATAACCTATACAATGGACTTGAAATTTTTTATATTCCTAATTGGGTTCAAACACCTCTTCATTATATGCACCCCTACATAGCTCTCTTCTTTAGCCTTAAGACTATTTATCTAGTTAGCACCTTGTAGGTGTTAGTAGGGCTTAGGTTTGAGCATTATATTTTAAACCTATTCTTCTCACCTACTATGATTCTTGAAATAATATAGATAAAAGGAGTTAACTTCAATTATAAATGTAGGGTTTATAATTTCTTAGACTGTTTAGACCATATCTTACTTGTTCCTTCTATATAGGGCACTATAGATGGACACTTGACTGTCAACTTAGTTTCCTGGCCATCTTTGACTTTAAAAAAAAACCTAGATGATTTCATCCTAGGATTGTGTCATATTTCAGCTATTTAAATTTAGGTCTTCATGTTTTATCTCATTATAGTGTTTATTACATTTCTATCTTAGTCCAAAATGTGGACCTACAGACCTAGGGCCTGTAGGTCACCTTTTGATTGTTTAGTACTATACTAAGAGACATATACTTATATTTACAACCCTGTAAACTCTTTTCACACTTATTTATACTCCATAAAGGCTCACAAAGCTTGTAATCATGCATCAAGTCACCGTTAAGTCACCTTATAGTCTTGTATGGATTGCATACACAGTCCACTAATGCATGAGGTCTATGAGTTATCTTAGATAATTTTAGTTAGTTAGAGAAACTTAGTGATAGTAGAAAGGTATTCATAGAGTCATTAATGCATGAATAAGTGTGTTAGGTCCTTTTATAAGCAATGGTTCTCTTACAAACACTCTATAATTCATATAACTATATATGAAGGAAACACTTGTGATCCTCATTAAAAGTATGCATTTAGACTCCTATATTCACTTTTATTCACTTCCAATTATGCAATATGGTCTACTAAAATTACACCATGGTATACCTATGATACTTGACCCCATTTTGATAATAAAAATTGTAGTAAACTACTCAAACACAAACCTTGTTCCAAAAAATCAAGCACACTTGAAGAATATGGACAGAATAACATATCAAATAGAATCACTTGAACTCTA
>JARHVA010007099.1:0-140000 GCA_037957365.1 Torreya grandis
TGATATAGTTTGAGAAAACATACTAGTGAAGAGCATGAAGAGTTATGGTAGTATTTCCATGCCATAACCAAAGAGTTTGAGGAGGATAAGAGACATGTCCTTCTTCCAAAGAAATAATATAATGTTTCTATAAGCATTATAATTCCTAATTAGCACAAGAATAAGGTGGAAAACTATGGTCTTTTTGAGCCACCAAGTGAATAAAATGTAGTTTGCTCATAGGAACCTAAATGAAGTCTTCATGTAAGGCTTTCTCAAGAGTAATGAGTAACATCAAGAAAATATTGAGCCAATAAGGGATTTTTTCTACATTGGATACATTTTTTATCCCTCTCCATCTATTAGGGAAGAATCTAAAAGAGTTATCAATCAGGCTTCTTAATCCACCTAGCATGAGCTCACAAAAGTAGGGTGCATCTCATCCTTGTCCCATTACCAGTGAATGATGCTAAAAGCTTCCCATTTAATCTAGGAGGAAAGATATGAACGTTTATTTTTATAGATTATTTTATCTTTTACACTTTCCTTTAAGTGATTCTGTACACATTATTTAGTATTTTAGTTGTACTTTCTTTCCTCTAAGTGTCTACGTGTACATGCACTTTATTATTTTATTTCTTATTGTTCTTGTTATTTTGATAGTTATCTAGAGATTGATAGCTAAATTTCAGATTTTAAATTAGTGTTTTAAATGAGAAAAGAGACTAATTCCCAATGGATATGCTAAGGCTACTAGTATTTTGCATAGATAGGCATGCAATCCCAAGAGGTCATGAAAAATGTTGGCCAAAATTAGACTACATATAAAAAATTTATGTAAAATGGAATATGAAGTTTATCCCAATACATTCATTAACCTTTTGTATTATATATGATATTTATACACCATCATGATTAAAATATTTAAAAAAAAAATTGGAGAGTTTAAAATTTGAAAGTTTCAGGGTTGTCAGCTCTCAATGTCAAATTAGCATGTGCAGTGCTTTTTGGGAGAAATTTTGTTGGGATAAATCATGTTATTTTATATCCAAAATTTATATGAGAGTATAAAAATTTTAGGATAATATAAATTTTTTAAGGTGGTTTTAAAAAATATTTCTTAATTTGAAAATATCATAGCCTTGAAAATTGCCTAATACATAGATTTATTGTGTTTCTAGGTGCCAAATCAACCTGCACAACACTTTTTAAACACCTTTTGTGTATGACCAAATCAAGTCCAATAACCTTTAAATTTCACATGATGGTAATATAAATATGGTAAGAATGTGAGGTTCAAAATAATGAACTTAAAAATTTCATCCCATGTGACAAATGCATAGGGTTAAAAATTGGCTTCTGAGTTGATTTTTAGTTAGCCAATTTTCTATGTTTCCAATTTTCAAATCTGCCTAGTGCGCACATTTAAAGATTATTTTTTTAGTAGTAAATGAGGTAAAAAAATAGTTAAAAATTATCATGGTGATAGATAAATTTAATTATATTTAAATGTAAAAATATAGTTCACACATATAGGATATGGTGTGTGAAATGTGTAACTATGAAAATTGGCTTCTAAGCCAATTTTTACTTGGTCATTTCTACATCTCCCAATCGCTAAATCTACCCAGTGATCAATTTTAATACCCATTTGTGCAAGGATAAATGAAGTCAAAATTTTAATATTATAGTATAATTTCATGAAAAGGTAATTTAATTATAATTACAATTGTTTGAGTTTCTAGTAAGAAGTTATAATTGTGTGAAGTGACCCTATTAGGAATATTTATCACTCAACCAACTTTTTATCATAAAAACTTATAGAGAAGGTCACAAGGGTTATTTTTGATCATTTCAAAAAAAATAAAAATACCCTTTTGAGAATATTTTCAATAAATTTATGTAAATATAAGATATGATGGGTTTTGATCATATATTATGCTATGATTTTCCATTTTACATATTATGAAGGTTACTGATGTGACTTTGTACAACTGCATGTTATTTTTTAGCAATATATTTTGATCCGTAGCTCCATTTTTGATGTCACTTATCATGTTGTATATATGAATTATTATTCTTTGTAATTATGTTATTTTTAAAATTGAATAAATTTATATTTAAAACTGGTCAATATCATAATTACAATAGTGTGTTAATTTAACAAGCCTTCACAAAGTTGCTAAAGGCTTCTAGGAGCCAAGTGGAAGGTGGTGTAGGAGTTCCAAGGAAGAGATTTGGGGATTGAAGATTAAAGTTATAGTATTTAATTATTTTATAGATCCTTTAAATATTTTAATTTTCTTTTTAATATCATGACTCATCATCTTCAAAATAGATTCTTGTCTTTTACCATATTACTCAGCCAATGAGAGGATTCGGAGGCTATTTGGGAAAAATTAAGGTTAATTTATCAATGGATGAATAGTATTGATTTAATTAAAATATGGTTTAAAATGAATTAAATTATTTTGTTATCTCATTTATTTTTTTTGATTGCATGCTCCCTCCCACTCTCTATTTACCCTTTCTCTATATCTCCTATTTTTCCCTATTGTATCTCTCTCTCTCTCTCTCTCTCTCTCTCTCTCTCTCTCTCTCTCTCTCTCTCTCTCTCTCTCTCTCTCTCTCTCTCTCTCTCTCTCTCTCTCTCTCTCTCTCTCCTCTCTCTCTCTCTCTCTCATTTTAGATTCTCACAAGGACTCTTTTATTTTAAAGAGAAATATAATCTCATTTGATATGGATATCCCATGGTAAAAATTATATAATAACTACCTCTTGATGCAATTAAAATTCTTTGTGTGCCTATTTCTTTCCTTGGATTAGTGTTTAGTAAGTTTGTGCATGATGGCCTTATGAAGGAGACTCTTCCATATCTATTATAATTCTTATTTACCTCTCTTAAGGTGTTTTTAAAGTTATTAGTAGTATAAATTAGTGTTCTTTAAACCATTAATATAAGATAAATGTCGATTCATATAACTCTTCTTTATTTCCATTCATTACTTCCTAATCCTAGTTTATGAAATACTTATGCAATTAGCTAGATTATGAAATTGTGTGAGCTAGTATTATCTTATGTCAATATAGTATGGATTCAAGCATATGAGAGCCTTATTTAAATTTAGTGTAACACCTTTATTTATTTATTAATATCTCTATTACTACCTCTTTTTATCCCTTTTCCAAGCAAAATCTTTAGTTTAGTTTATCAATCAAAAGGAAAATGACCTTCTCCAAGGGTTTAACCCTATTACAGGATATCCATAGCCTAGGTTTGTTACCATATTGTGATAGGGAGTAGATGAGACTAAATAACTCTTCCTCAAGGGTAAAATCTCATGTCATAATAGGCATGACATTTGATGCATCTTGTATTTTTTCTAGAAAAATAATTTTCAAGCTACAATGTTGGGAGGCATTTATGTGTAGTTATATGCATTATAAACTTTTGATTATTAAAAGAATCAATTTTCCTTCCTTAGTTTGTTCTCGAGTAAGTAAACTACAAGACAGATATAAAAATATGTGAATGAGATAATAATAGTGTCAAAACTATAGATACATAGAGATAGTCAAGTTTTAGGGATACCAGCATCCATCCAAGAGCATATCAACATAATAGACATATAGAAATAGTTAAGTTTCATGGATACTAAAATCCATGATAGAGCCTATCGATAATATATAAAAACAAATATAGTCAATTTTAGGGAAACTAACATCAATCTATGAGATTATTAGATATTAGACATAGATAAAGATAGTTGGGTTTCATGGATAGAAGCAACCATCATGGATCATTTTGAAAGTAAAGATAGACATAGATAGACATTTTTCAAGGATACTATCCTCCATTTAAGATCCTAATGAAATAACATTTAATGACATAATAATGATATAATATAAGAACAACCCAAATAGGAAGTAATATAAAATAAAAGTTTTATCTTTAGGAACTCAAAAAAAAAAAAAAAAATACAACACCAAGTTTTGTAACTATAATATAGAGAAATTAATTACATCATATACTACTATTTTTTAATTCATTATTATTTGAAATTTCTTGATATATTATTCTTTGTATATAGAACATGTAAACAACATTCAATTTTTAAAACCAAATGTCAATTGTAATCAAAATAAATTTAATAATGGTTTCCTTTATAAAATTTAATCCTAGAACAAAATTTACATTAAAAAAAAATGACATATGTATGTGTAAACTAATATACCCTTAGCCTATAGTGTATCCAGGATATGTGTGACCTACTTGTGCCTTACATAACTTCATATTATATTACTATATTTCTCACTGTTCTTAGTATGGTTAAACTATAGAACAACCATGGATATGTAGAGTAAATATAAGAGGTAGTGGTTATTATTTTATCATCATATTACTAATTTTGTTCTTATTGCATTGTAGTGGAGGTTTCGCTTTTGAAATGGATCAATCATAATATTCAAATATTATTCTCTTTAACCAATTATTTTTATGGATTTACTTATTCTATTCATAATTATTTGATATATAATTTTATTTTTATGGATGATATAATTAATTTCATTATAAAAAGTATCATAAGTTCGATTTGGGAACGTTTTTGTAGTGTTATTTTTCCTCATATCTAGCATCCTGATAAGTATAAGGGTCAAAAAAACATAAATTTTGATCTAAGATGAATTGAATTTTTTGCCACTATAGTTTTTTTCATGATATTACAATTTTTTAAAAAAGTCTATAATTTTTTTTCCTTATTCTAATTCATAGTTATTGGATTTATCTTTGTGAGATGATCGCAATGGTATATTATTTTCATACACTATTTTAGGCCAATTTTTTTTACCTTTATGCATATTACAATTCATTATATTTTTCTTAATGAGACACTCATAATGGTTTAATCTAATGGTACATATTTTTTTGGGTTAAAACCCTCTCAGGATTTAAGCGATGACTAGTCTAAACATTCATAGATGTGGGAAAGGTAAAAAAACTACAAAATTTTCTCACAAATATGATCCATGTAGTCTAAATCTTATGATCCATGTATTTAGTAAAATTTCAAGGGACATGGTGAAATAGGATGGTTTTTATATGGTTAAATGGGATGAAATAGGGTTGAGAGGGGACCTAAATGGTAAATCAATTACAAAAAATAACTAGTCAATTGGCCAACTTATTAACTCAACCACAACAAAATAACCCTCCAACACTTTAGTTTGGTTATCCTCTTAAAAATAATCCAAATAATAATCTCAGGCCCAAGCTAATGTTTTTAAATGTGGACTTGCATATATTTGATAGTAATGAACCACTCACCTTGTTCACTCAAATTTAAAATTTATTTCATCTACATCAGACTCCATGTTCACAAAAAATGGTCATGGATTATCTATATCTAAAACCTGATCCATTCATTTGGTATCTTTGTTTGTGTACTCAAAATAAAAATAATGGTGTCCCAATTTCATGATCAATATTTTATGAGAATTTACTACTCTACTAAAAAAATAATGTCTTTTAAAACTACTTTAGTTAGCCAGAAAAATTGTGCTAGATTAGGAATATAAAGGATTACATTCATCAATTTCATAAATTCTATTTATATATGGCAAACATCATTGAGGAAAATATGACTAACCTATTTTTGTGTGGCCTCAAATATATCATTTAATTTTGGGTTCACGTGTTTTATCCAAGTAATGTATCTAAAGCATTACTAAGGGCACACATAGATGAGGAAAAAGAGATGATTAGATGAAGACATTTCACTAATGTGTGTGAATACACCTTCCCAACACTATAATATTTGTAACATACTAGATTGACATATTAGTAGTTTGAAAAAAATGTGGAAAAGGTTTGGGTTTTGGATGGAATACATAATGGAGCAAAGGACATCGATCTTTCTAAAAATAAGTAGTTTTACATTGAATGCACCAATGAGGAGGAAGAAGATGATGAGGTTTTAGAGGTAGGTTTGGAAGAACCTAGGGATAAATATAGAGATTCTCAACCTACTATTTCATGTCATGCACTTTCAGGAATTAGTGATACTCAAAAATCTTAAGTTGGTAGGTTTTTTAAGGAAACATAATGTGATTGTATTAATTGACATTCAAAGTACACATAACTTCATCAATAAAAGTTGGCTACTCATTTGAATGGTTTCATTTACCTAGCTCCATAACTTCAGATCATGATTGAAGATGGTGGTACAATCAACTATTCTAGAAAATGCCATAACATCAAGTTTACTATGGGAAACTACTTGATAGATTCCCTTGTATTTTATCTTCCCATAGGAGGAGATGACATTATTTTTGGAGTATAGTGGCTCACCACTTTGAGCACTATTGAGATGAATTTCTAAGAACTATTCACGAGGTTTAAATCATAATATAGAACCTTCAAATTGTACATGCTAAGAGATAAATATCCACAAATGGCTTATTTTGATTAGATGGAAATTATTCCTCAAAAGGTGCAAAAGGACTTGTGTCATTCTTATTTTCCATAGAAGTTTAACTAACCAAGAAGTATACACATTCTAATTTAAAAATGATGTTGGATTATTATTATATCATTTTTGGTGACATGCCAAAAAGACTTCGTCCAATTTGTGTGCATGATAATGCCATTAGGATCATTTTTAGAATTACACAACCCAACTTATGCACATAAGAGTGAAATGTAATATATGTTATAAAAGATGTTGGAGGTAGGAATCATCTAACATAGTCTAACTACATATTATTATGGTTATTTAATACTTATAAAGTGTTTTAATTAATTATATTTATTGGGATGGATGGACCAGTTATTTTTACAATTGTAACCTCCCTTGATATTTAAATATAAATAAAATTTTACCCTATTGTGAAATAATCTCTCTAATATGAAGCTTTTATTATATTTAATCATATTAAATAAGAAATTTTTATGAAGTAGTGTGTGAATAATTGAAAATAATTTGTACTGGGGTGTAGAGTTTGTCAAATATATTAATAACATATTTATATTTTTTTACCTCTGAGGTTTTTCCCATGGTAAATACTTTTGTACTATGTCAATTTTTTAGTATTAATTTATATTCTTTGCTAATAAATTTCATATCTAGATCCTATATATTGGTTTATCAATTATTCAAATCAGTAATCAAGAGTCTCCTATCAATTCTTGCAAAATCCTTTAATCCATACATGGGGGTGCTCATCTCTCAAATATTATTAAGTTAATCCTTGAATTTATAACTATACCTATGAAAGGTGATGAGAAAGTTGTGAATTTTTTTACTAAATTAAAAACATTAAAGCTTAATTAGATGGATGCAATTATAATTTTATTAAGGATAAATTTATTTATTTTATCATTAAATGAAATATTAGTGAAAATTTTATAAATTCCATTTCAATTTTAATTTTTAAGTATCAAATTGAGTAAGATATCCATGACCTTACCACCTTGTCTACTCTTCTAATTCAAGAAAAGAAAGTTATGAGTAATTTTGATTTAAAACACAATGCAACTCAATCAATTCTCACCTTAAATAATTTTATAAACCATAAATCTAACCTTAATTATGCTAAAATCAAATATGATAATAAAAAATATGGTAATAATAATCACACACCTAAGTTTAATGGAAATTGCAATATGTATGGTAAATGTGGTCATAGAAGGGAAACCTATTATAAAAAGTGTGGATAGAATTAAAAATAAATCTTATATAAATAAAAAATAGAAGAAATATAATCAAAATAAGAAGAATCAAAACCCTAATCAGAATAAAAATCAAGATAATAATGCTATTTTATATATTATTTTATATGTTATTTTATATGATTCAAATAACACTGAATGTATTTTAAATATGGTGCATTTCAGCATATGACTTGCTTATCTAATTCTATAGATATTTCTAAAATAATTTACTTAGTGGATAATTCATTTTTAGAAGCAACTAAATAGGGAAAATCAAAGTTTTAAAATGTTAATATAAATGTTGTTTTCTATGTACCTAAGCTTAAAAAGAATTTATTATATTATTCTCAACTTAAAAATTATAATTTTATTATAACATTACATAAAGATAGATGGTCCATTGGAACCAATCTAGTTCCTTGATTTTTGAAGGTGTTCAAAAAAATGGTTTATATATCTTCTCTCCTTGTTTTACATGTTTTATTTCATTTCATACTAAGAATGAATCTCAATTATGGAATGAAAGATTAGGACATGTTAATTTTATAATTTTACATGATATGTCTATAAAAAAAAATTAGTTGGCTTCCTTATATCTCCTCTCATAATTAAAATTATGAGGGATGCTTATTTGGTAAGCAACATATGAACCTGTTTCATATGAATCAATATACAAATTCATCACATCCTTTAAAATAAATTCATAGTGATGTTGTAGGACCTATTGAAGTTATATATATTAATAATTATCTATTTTGTGTTATGTTTATTTATGATTAAACTATAATGATCTGATCATATTTCATTAAAATGAAATTTTATGTTTGTCTAAATTCAAGTAATTTAAATCTAGTGATCAAAATGCATCTAATTTTTCTATTAAGATAATAAAAACTAATAATAGTGGTTAATATATTAGTAAATAATTTGATTATTTTAAAATTATTTATGGTATTGTTATTTATAAATATTGTACCCTAGGAGGGGGTATTCAAACCTCTCCCATATTTAGACAACAAGGGATTACTTTTAGGCCTATGAGTTACCTATAGTAGAGGTAATCCTCTAGGTTAAAGGGCTAGATCCCTTGATTTATCTCTTAAGATCACACACTTTACTAGACCATTAAATTCAGGGTGAAAATGGAAGAAGGTAAAAAACATTAACCTATGATAATGAGGTGATACACCAAGGATACATCCACAAAACACACTTGCATCTGCACTAAGAAGGAAAATTAACAAAACTGACCTCAACTCTATGTCCTTATAGCATAAGTATTAATCTTAGAGGCAGAGTGATATGCACATCTAGATGTGGGTGAAAATAAGATCTTATATTAGACACTACTTGTCCCTCTAACACTTCAAGACATAATCAATAAACACATACACTTTATGAGACTTATTAGAAGAGGTATCACGTACATAAAACATGTAAGATTAGGATGGAAGTAAGGAGGGCATATTCATCACTTAACATCCAAACAAATAACTTGTCACACATAAACAGGACATTGTAGATATCAATTCAAATTTAGAGTCTTTATTTTAAGGTAAAACAAGTTGCCCAACTAGCAGGTATTTGCCATACTAGGTGTGTACTAGATATTATTCCCAAAATGGCTTGTATAAATAAAGGAGAGGAGAGAGAAGAAGAGAAGTTAAAGGGTCACAAATCCAAGTGTCAAGATATGTAAACTACTTACAATATGAGATAATTAGGTGGATAATGGGTCAAGAAGTGGTCTTGGACATGTGTCCATCATAAATGAATCATTCTCTCTCAACTTGGTGTAGAGACTCTTCACTATCCTTCTTGAATATACCCTTCGATAATGAGTCCATTTGACTATATAAAATTTCCATAAGAAACTTTGACACATTTGCACTATCATGAGAGGATGTAAAACATATTGTAATATATCTCATATGCATATCAATTGATAGCCTCTCCTTCACCACTTTTCATTCATTATCTACTAACCACTCATTAGCCTTTTAGGCCTAAATCCTCATACTTGACATCAGAATGACTTTTAGTTTCTCAAGTAAATATATGAAAGAGGTGTTAGACACCTATTACATTTATTTTTGTCTTATAGTCTATCAAATAGACATCTAAATATTTAATATCCCACTTATCACTCTCAAAGTTAGACAGTCACCCTACCTTCTCACTATGTCTTTTAGATTGCCTACAATGAAAAGTGTAATATAATGATTTTCATGAACAAATATTGTGATAAATGAGTATGATGGGTTGTAACAAGTCTATATAGACCTATTTTAATGATTATCATTTAATAAATCTCCTCTGTACCTATATAAAACATGAACAATTCTAGAGAATCTCATATTAGGCTTGTCCATACAAGAGATGATGTGAACCAAATAGATATCATGGAGCCTAGGAGAGTGATAGACAATTTAAAAAAATGTTCCCAAACAACTGACCCATTCTGGACAAAAATTAATTCATGTCTTCTCCATCAGGTCTAAATAAGGGTTCTAAGAGGGTTTTAAGTCTCTTTGACTATAAATAATGGTTTATAAAAAATAGATGATAAAACTCCAAACCAATTCCACTTAGGATAAGATAAATACCCTCTTAAAATATTCATATCTCCTTTAGTTACCATGTAGTCCATCTATACTAATATGATCATATAAAGTTTGTCTTTTGATCTCTTCGATGCATTTTAAGTACCCCTAATAGAGGTTTCGATCAAAATGACCAATTTTGGGATTATATTTGTAAATCAATGGTTTATACAAACCTTTATTGTAATATTAAATCTATTAAAGTGTTTTAGAGTTTCATGTAGTCATCTAGATGAGTTTAGGTCCTTGTAGGGTTTATGCCTAGTTTTAGGCCTAACTATGTTTGACTACATATTTGACCACTTTTAGGTTTTTGATGGAAAAATATCATATACATATATTTTAACCTTCAAACCAACCTTATACAATATCTCACCATGATTACAAGACTATCTCATTCATTTGTTTATTCCTCACATACTAACTTGAAGACTATGTTTTCATGGAGTGCCATCTATTTAAGATAAAATAGAGGCAATATTCCCTAGTAATATGAATTTAAGGTTGGAGATATTTTATTTCATGGTGAGAATCTAAAAAAGTATCAAATATTTATCATGTTTCTAAGTATCTTAGATATTTAAACTCCCAAAACTAGATACTAGTTCATGTGACTAAGCATAAGGTTCAGGTAGACTAAGTATGAAATTTGAAAACTAGTTAGTCTCTATTCCTTGCATATAATAATAAAACAAGGATGATATTACCACTATTATATTGGTGTCTAAATATTCATCCATATTTATTTACTGCATACCCAACACATTTGCATCTTGCATTGGCTTAGACTAGGGTATAGACTATGTCAAATTATGAGTGTGAATTAAGTAAAAGTCAAAAGGATCTTACAGGTGTTGATTCATGTTTTATTATTGTGTTTATCAATTTTTAATTCCTTTTAAGCCATCAAAATAATATAATACTTGGAAAATAATTTTTCTGATTTAACACCATTCATCATCTCTTATCATTAATGCACTAAAAGTTTGTAGTCAGATTGTAGTTGTTTTCTAGGAGATAGGATGCCTTCTTATAGGTGAAGATGTATTTGAAAATATATTCAATCTTTTTATTCTTATTGATTTCATTAGGACCTATTTACACTTGAATGATCTTAAATCATGCCTTGGAACTATGTCCTCACTCACTACTATCGATAGACCATAGGTCACTTATAGACTACAAGTTCATTTAAGTTCAAGAGCACTATGTTCCACTAAAAATATATAGTGAAAACATGCCTAAATTTGGAGTCACTAAACCACCTTCTTTCTCAGTAAAACAACCTTATTTTTCTTAGGCTAAGAAAAACAACATTGAATTGAAAATCCTATTTTTTCAACTTTTTTTCTTGCTTACAACATTTGAACCTACAAAATTTAGTTTCATAACTAAAAACTAACACATTAATAACATTTGGTATGTTTAATTACACTTTGACACACTTTTACCCTTGAAGAAACTATAAAAACTTTAATAAAGTAGCCAAAAAGGACATAAAATGACATAAAGTGAACATAGGCAAATGTGACTAAGATTAAGACATATTTTATGACCTTAGTTATGACCATGGTGAAAATTTATGACCTATGAAACCTCATGACAAGTTTGACCTTGAAATTGGGTTGAATTATTTGATGAAGGGGTCAAATTAGTCAACATTTTGATGGTTTCCTAGGGGTAGCAAGATTATTATAATAAATACTAGTTACCTTCTCCTATCCTTGGGCAATAGAATCACCTATGTACCACATTTGACACTAACATGCCTCTAAATAGACACCAAAAACACACCTAACAAAATAGATAAAAAACATACACAAAAATACAAATACATGCAATGGTGTTCTCATGAATACTTATGGAAAACAAAAACCACAAATTAAAAAAACTAAGTTATGTATGAACTAACCTAAATCAAGTTTCTCCTCCTATATAAAAGAGGAAATTATCACCATATCTTGCTCCATGCATTGAAGGAATGCATGAGGAAAGTTGGATTTTATACCTTGACCTTGATGTCTTCAATTTCATGGTGTTTTCTAACCTATTTAGCATGACCTTTAATTTAATTATGGAAGATAATAATAGGCCACCTATCAATGTGAATTCTTCAAGAAATTCAACAATATCAACCTTCTCATGAAACTCCTTAGCTGTAATTTCCAATGGTGCTTCAAAAAAGCATGTCTCCTTGATCTCCATGTTACTTTGAAAGGGATCAAATTTCTTATCATAATCAAGTTATTCAAACTCTTCAAGGAGATTGGTGTAGTATATCCAATCTTATTAATTATTCTCCATGAGTACATCTTGATCTATGCACTTGATCTTCAACTTTGTAAAAGTATTAAAGTTATTCAAAAAGCTTAATTTTTTATATCAAACCATCTTTGCCTTCTTTCTCCTTGAGAACAACCACTCTTCAAAATCATATTCATGACTACATTCATGAATTTCATAGTCATCATATACTGATTCATGATGTTCTTCAAGACATGGTTTCTTAATAGGAAATTCACATTCTTCCACCATAATCTCATTTTTCTCTTCTTCAAGAACTATATTCTCAAGACCTTCATGCTCATTAAACATTTATTGATAGGTTTGCCACATGATTTGATAAAAATAGTTATGAATAGCTTAAAATTCATATATAAGTTCTCTTTCTTGACACAAGAAGGATGACTTATTATTGTCTTCACCAATTGGAGTCCCTATGAAGAACTCTTCTTCATAAAGACTTATACCATCTTCTTGATCAGCTTCAGACTAAACTTGTTCTTCTTTACTTTCCTCTCATAAGATGGGTTATCTTTTAAGATGGGATGAAGTGGGAGGGTGGTGAATTGTTTTATGGTTTAGAGAGAGGGAGAGAGAGAGAGAGAGAGAGAGAGAGAGAGAGAGAGAGAGAGAGAGAGAGAGAGAGAGAGAGAGAGAGAGAGAGAGAGAGAGAGAGAGAGAGAGAGAGAGAGAGAGAGAGAGAGAGAGAGAGAGAGAGAGAGAGAGAGAGAGAAGGTTTGGTATAGGGCTCATTAGTGGGCATGGGGATGGAATATGACACTTGGAAGAACTCTTAGAGGGAGAGAAGGTTCTACTGAGTTGTGGACATGTCTCTTTCTTAAACAAGTGCATCATGGTTTTCACTATCTTATGGAAACCCTTTCATATTTGTAAATTCAACCTCCATATTTTCAAATAATGCTTCTTCTTCATGATTAAAATCCTCTTGTATGGACTTATAAGATGGACAAGCTATAGGATTTTGAAGAGAAGATAATGTGGTTTGACCATAAACAAACTTTTCATTCTTATTACCATATTCTTGGTTCCAAGTTAGAACTTTGATTCAACTAAGATATTTTGAGGATTAGATAGGCTCCTCACAAGGAAAAGTAATATGATAGAACTGACATGAAACATAAGAAGACTCTTGAGGATGGGAGGGAAATACATGTTCTTCAAATATATTTCCACTTTCTCAATATCCTTATTGAGGCTCTTTAATAGATACAAGTTTCCTTTCAACATCTTTGTTTTCCCACCATAAAAGCCTATCAACCCACCATTGACTATAATATTTCATTTAATACAAGTATTAATTAATAACATAATTGGTTTCTTCCTCAACCAACCTCCACTTATTCATCAAGAATTGGACATAATTTATCATCCTCTCTATGAAATTCATAGGGATAATATCAAGATATTGATCCCATTTCTTCATTAACATTTCTAATTATAACATCAAAGGCATAAGTTCCATCAAGGACTTCTCTTGAGGTGGAATTTTGAGTAGGATAAGGATAGGAAAAGGTGTTTTTATATTTACCTTGAGGAGGTTTTATAGCATTTTAATAGGATGGATAGGGAAATTAGGGAAGAATGACTTCAAGAACCTACCTATTGATAACTTTGATTTCATACCTAAGAACTGACATCTTAAGAGATTAGATATCTTCTTCAAGAGCCTTAAAATTATATCCTAGACATTCTTATTCATAGTCTTCTTCAGAAGCATCTTCAAAAGTTTGATCAATAATTTCATCACTATATGAAGGAGGGATGGGTTGACCATATGGTGGATAACAGATTCGATAGGGTTATGTGCAATAAGAATTTTCAACATATCCATTCATATCATATTAATTAGTCAAATGAAACATAATAATGATCAAAATATTTTCAAATGGGTACCTAGGCTATTCAAAACTATATGATTTCACTTTAGAGTTGTCATTGGTGTTTGTTTGAATTCTTCTAAAAGTTAGTGGTAGGAAGAACACACCAAAAATTCTTCTACTCTTTAAGACCTTGGTCTCACCAGGCATGCTAGAATTATTGTTGCCAAATATTTCACCCTAGGAGAGGGTGTTAAATCCTCTCCCATATTTAGAAAACACAATATTACCTTAAGGCCTATGGTTTTACTATAGTATAGGTAATCCTTTAGGTTAAAGGGATAGCTCCCTTGATTTATCTATTAATTTCACACATAATATTAGACCAATCACTTGGGGGTGAAAATGGATTAAGGTAACAAAAATTAACTTATGATAATGAGGTAATACACCAAATATAAGTCCACAAAACACACTATCATCTACACTAAGATGTAAGACTACCAAAACTGACCTCAACTCTATCTCCTTCTAACATAATTAATTCTAATAAAGGTAGATAGATATGCACATATAGAGGTAGGTGAAAATATGGTGTGATAATAGACACTATAATTCCCTCTAACAATTCAAGACACACTAAACAAACACATATTATTTATGAGACCTGTTAGAAGAGGTGTCACTTATATAAAACATGCAAGATTAGAATAGAAGTAAGGAGAACATATTCATCACTTAACATCCAAATAAACTACTTGTCACATTTAGGCAAGATATTTTAGATATAAAATCATCTTTATATTCTTTATTCTAATGAAAAACAGGTACCAAACAAGTAGGACTTTTCCATACTAGGTGTGTACTAAATATAATTGGTAAAATGGCTTGTATAAATAGAGAAAATGAGAGGAAAGAGAAGTAGAGAAGTTCAAGAGTCACAAATCCAAGTGTCAAATTATGCAAAAGAAAATAAAAGATGAGATAATGAGGTGGATATAAATTAAATAAGTGACAATGGATAAGTGTCCATTATAAATACAAAATTCTATCTCAACTTGGCATAGAATCTCTTCACTATCCTTCTTGAAACTACCCTTTCGTAATGATTCCATTTGATTATTTAAAACTGACATAGGAAACTTTGACACATTTTCACTATCATTAGAGGATGGTAAAAATATTTTAACATATATCATATACCTCTCAACTGATAGCCTCTCTTGTAGCACTTGACATTACCTTTTTACTTGTCACCCATTAGCCTTATAGGATTCATTCTCCACACTTATCATTAGAATGACTTGTAGTTTCTCAAGGAAATTATGTAAGAAGTTTTAGACACATTTTAAAGATATTTATATCCTTTGGTCTATCAAATATACCTCCAAATATTTAATATTACACTTCTCACTCTAAAACTTGGACAATCACCCTACCTTCTTACTATATCTTTTAGAATGCCTGTAATGAAAAGTGTAATAGAAGGTTTTTCATTAAAAATTATGGTGATAAATTAGTATGAAAAGTTATAACAAGTTTCTATAGACCTCTTTCAATTATTTTCAATCAATAATTCTCCTTTATTCCTGTATAAAACATTAAAACTTATAGAAAACCCCATATTAGGTCTATCTATACAAGAGATAATATGAGACAAATGGATATCATGGATCCTAGGAGAGTGATAGATAATTTATAAACACTTTCCTAACCATATAACCCATTTTTGATGTAAATTCCTTCATGTCTTCTCCATTAGGTCTAAAAATGGGTTCTACGAGGGTTTTAGGTCTCTTGGATTGTTAACAATGGTTCATAAAACCTAAATGATAAAAATCCAAAAAACTTCCATTGAGGATAAACTAAGGACCCTACTAAACTATTTGTATCTCCTTGAGTCACCATGTAGTCCTTATTTATTGATATGATCAGATAAAGTTGATATTTTAAGTTCTTCTATGCATTTTGAGTACCCCTAAGAGATATTTGGGTCAAAATAACTAATTTTGGGATTCTCTCTAAAAACCAATGGTTCATGACAACATTTTATTCTCTCATTAAATCTATCAAAGTGTTTTGGAGGTTAATTTAATCATTTTGATGAGTTTAAACCCTTGTAGGGTTCAAGCCTAATTATAATCCTAATAGTCCTAACTCTGTTTGACAACATATTTGACCACGTATAGGTTTTCAATGGTTTAAGAGAATTATCAATGTATTTTCACCTTCAAACCAACCTTATACAACACCTCACCATGGTTCCAAGACTATCTCATTCATTTTTTTACTTCTCACATACTAACTTATAGATTGTGTTTTTCATAGAGTGCCCACTATCTGAGAAAAAATAGATGGAATCTCCCCTATTCCTATGACTTTAAGTCATGGAAACAATCTCCATAAAGTCTCAAATTTATTTAAATTTTTTGGAAATATTGGTGTATTGTTCTTAATTTAGATAATATCTGAAATAGGAAATCAACAAATAAATATGCAATTATTAAGATACTAATTTGTATAGTTTGATTATAATTTGATTCTTTATAAGAATATTAATAAGGGATAGAAAATAATACTTAGCTAGAAACTAACTGAGATAGCTGAGATAGAGTCTAAAATTCACTATGTAGGACTAGGACACTATCGCAAATTAGGATTTGGCCTTAATTTTATGATTTGATAGGAGCACCAAAATAGGACACTCCTAGGTTCCAATGCTATAGTCCTCTTCTACCTTTATTTTCCAAGAGAATTAAGATTTATAGGTTTTATTTGTTGTGTCTATGTGAGCATACCTATGAAATTTAAATTATCAGATGTCTATGGAAATCCCTATAGATCTAATTTTGTCTTCAAACCCTAGACTCCATTGTGCTTTGAAAAACTTTGGGAAAGAGGTGGGGGGGGTTAGTGTGTGTAATATGCATTAAACATGTATCCACACCTATTTTATGTGAATGCTACCTACATACCAATACTTTTAAGGGGGATCAATCCATATGTAGTTCTCCTACATGATGTGATTTGTGCAAATATGTGTATGGAGATGTAAAATGATAAAATTGGGTATGCTTGAGGTATTTAGGGACTGGTGTAAGGATTTAAATAATATTGTAATAGTATTGGTTAGATATATGTAGAGAATAAGGAAGATTACCTTAGTGGTTTTGATTATATTCTTGCTTGCTTTGTTATATTTTCCAATCCCTTATAAATTAAATTTTAATGGGATTTTATAGGAATCTATTGGTCATGCGTTGAATGTAATTTCATTAGGCCAACAAGGAGGATAGGAACCATAAGAAACTAGCCATTTATGGTAAAAATTCACTTGGACAAGAGCATAAAAAATGGATACCTTAGGGTTTGGGGCTATAGTCTAAGTTGGGAACTATAGTCTTGAAGGAACCAGACGTAGGAGATGGAATCATCACTAAAAATATTACCTGAAAGAGGTAGAATCACTATTTGGAAGGATATGGATGACTAGGAATTAGTGAAAAGGTGCCTAATAAATTCATGAGAGAAATAAAGAGGGACCTATAGGTTGGGTTTCATAATCCATAGTCAAGTTACCAAAAATCACATTTTATATGACTACATTTACCCCCCCCCCCTGTAACTTTATTCTAGTGATGCAACAAAGTGAAATACTAGAATAAAGGAAAAATAAAAAGCATACCTAAACTTACCTGTAAGGGTGAAGCTCATGAAGCTATGTGATGTTAGGTGTGCATAGAGAGAGCATGCTATGAAGATTAAATATATAAGAGAAAACAAAGAGTATAATAGTTATTACTAGATACACTACATCTAAAATAAGAACATACAAAGCTAGGTAAGATAGAGAGGAAGATAAAAGAATGAATACACCTTATCAAGTATGTGAACCAATACAAAACATGTTGTGATGTTGTATAATGTTGATTAATATTGGGTATGTGTTATACCAAGAGTAATATCATGAATGGAGCTAAGTGCTTAATTCCTTGAGAGTGGCTCAAAATGCAAAGGTTGGACCTTTAACTCTATCATCACCCACTAAGTGAAGTTATGTGAACATGAATGTGTTGATCTATGTTTGTACTATGTGTCTAATCCCTTTGAGTAGGTGGCTCAAGAATACAAAGGTTAGTTAGTCCTTTGGCTCTGTCATTGTCTTGTGAAGTGAAGTTATGAATTGATACCAATATGAAATGTGTATCATATGAGATGGATCCTGAAGCCCATGAATGCTCTATAATATGATAATATTGGCATGGATATCTGAATGTATGCTAGAAACTAGGAAACTTTTGGCCACTCTAAAAAGTGAAGATTAGGCTTGTATGAAAGCCACTCCAAAACTAGGCACTAGGCTTATATGAAAGCCATTTTTAAATGTAGAGGTTAGGATTATATGAAATCTACTCCAAAATTATTCCAACCACCTACATATGGAATAAGGCACACAACTACTGGGAATGCTTGGGTAATGTACTAAACTTGAAAAGAAAAGAAGCCAAATTTATCATGCACATTACCCCAATCACTAGTGTCTCAAACACATATTCTAATCTGGAAGTTATACCAACTACCCTATATGAAATTAAAAGTGAGGGCCATCATATCACATATGATTCCCCCTATATCTAGATACTTTGAGAAAAACTACACTAAAATTATTATAGCCAAACTAGTCTAAATGTGTAAAATTGTAGCTGAACTTACCTTTCTACATGAATCTATAAAATCTATTTTGTTGTTGTTTGGATAAGAGTGCTAGAAATGGACACCTTACTATTTATTGCTATAGTCCAATCTTAGAATTATTATCTTATGGTAATTATGATGACTATTTTATAATTCTCACTATCTATCTGGTCTATTTTACCTATTTTAAAATTTGGTTACTATTCTAAGTGTTCTAAAAATTTCTTTTTTGATTGTTATGATCTTTGATATTTATGATAAAACCCTTGTTTATTTCCCCCTCTTTTGAAAGTAGGAACGAAGATATTGTAATGACTACTCTTAGAATAAAAAACCCTACAAGTGTGTTATGTTTCAAAGATATAAGATATAACAATGATAATAGATAAGATATAGCATGGTTTGTAATGATATATTTTTAGATCAATAGGGATATTCTTAGATAGATATAAAAATATAATAACATGTGTAATGTAGTAAATTGGAACTAGAATCTTGGTTAGTTGTTATTTGTCATGGAGGGATGGAGATGATGTCCATCATGGCATCTAAGAAAGCAAGATAATGCATGATGTGGATCATGGCATTGCAAAAATAAAAAATCAATCAGGAAACAAGCATACAAGGAAATAAGCAAGAAGTATACAAGAGTGGCCAAGGGGCTAAGTAAATAAGGGACATGGTCACATGTCACTCAAATGGAAAATAAAGCATATAAGGCATGTTTAAATGCCATATACACATATAATTTATATAATCAAGGTTGGAAAAAGGGCCAAAGGCACATAGAAGAGTACAAGTAAAGGACATTTGAAAATGTCTTGAGGTGCACAAAATAATATAAGTAAAGCAAATTGACAAATGTTGTAAGGTAAATATAGGAAGCAAAGTAGGAATTAAGAAATAAAATCACATCTAGCTATGCAAGACAAGAAAGGAAAGAATATAAGTACTTTTAAATACAATTTCGTCTAACTAATCAAAGAAAAATGTGAAAATATGCAAGATATGGTAGTACAAGACTAAGTATATGCTAATAAATACACAAGTGTTATGTACTAGTGGAATGTCAATAGAGTAGTCTATGTAATCTAGTAAATAATGCACATTAACATGATAACTAGAGTATGTGGTGTAGGAATGACATAAACTAGATGGTTTATTCATGTGGAAGATGCCCTAGTGGGTATGTAGATCAATGTGTGTCTCAAATGTAGAATTAGGATGCCCCTTTAATGGGTAGAGTGAAGTGTCCAAAGATCTAGATGTCACTACACACACTCAAAGAAGATAAATTAAAGCATGGTAATGTAGATAAATCAATAAACAATATCATAGAACAAAAAATTTAAGTCTATCATGGTACTATAGATGTAAAGCATGGATGATGCATACAATTGAAATGCTTTTGTGTTTTTGAATGTTTTTGGTATTTTGGAATATTTGAATGTTTTTGGATTTTTTAAATGTAAGATATGTACAATCAATCATGAAGAGACTATGTAAAATAAAAAATGGAGAAGAAATAATACATACCAAAGAGTCTCATGAGAGACTCCCTATCATGGTGTCTTTTATCAAGGAGAGGGATTTTGCATGATTGGGAATCATGATGGAAGGGCTAAGACTATGGCTCTAAAAGTTTTATATGTTATAAATGTTTTGAAATATCTAAAGTAAAAACTAACTATGGGGTCCTCCTATAACTCTAAAAAATGGATGCAACTGTAAGGCTCTTAGGGACCCATCTAGTATTAAGAGAAGCTCTCTAAACATATGCTTTATGTGTAGAGGCATGAAAAATCAATGCTATTGATTTGGGTGTGAATATTGTAGTTAGAAGGTATCTATATCCTGAAACTATGGTTTATCTAAAAGAGACCTCTATGGAAGTTTATAAAATCTCTATGTTGGTGATGAAGGCCTCAACTATGTCCAAATCCAAATTGGAAGAAGAACTAAAATTAGTGGAGAAACTAATATTGGTGGCTGAACTGAAACTAGTGACTACAAAGTAGAAGATATCTTTGAAGTAGGGAGTGTTAACTCATATAGAACTCCACCAAGTATGATAAATTGATTAGTCTAAATGAATTTCATGCATTTGTGAACTATATTTATGAGTTTACTCATGCATTTCTGATATATCTCCAGTCTGACTTCTCCTTCCTTTAGAGTGTATCTCTTAATTGGCCATGGGGGTAGTCATCTTATCCAAGATAGTCTTATATAAAAGAACATAATATGTGAGATGCTCATTTGATGTTTATTTTTATTATGAAATTTTGGCATATGAAACCTTATCACTATTATTGATGCTAAAATGTGCTAGGAACATGCCAACTAAAGGATTGAATGCATTGACTAACTAATTTGGTAGACTATAAAACCTTTGTAAAGCATAATCCTTTAGAATCCATAGAAATAACTTAGTAAGTAGCTAGTCATTTGGCACATAATCTAACCATGATGCATGAAAATAACTCAAATATGTCTTTAGATCACCCTTGCCATCATATATAGTAAGCTTGGGCTAAAAAAAGCCTTTTGGAAAGGGTGTAGAAGCCATGTGACATGCTAGTGGTGTATGAAATAGAGAAAAAGAATCCAAAGCTTACGTAGGTCTATAATCACCTTGCTAAATATGTATCACATTAGATTGGAGATATATTATTTCTTATATAAGGGTTGTCAGATCAGGAGAAAAAGATGTAGTAGTTATAGATGGTGGCATAGAGGTATGTTTGGCTGCTATAAGGGGTTGTTGAGACATACTTGACCCTGCAGTGTTATGTGAAACTAGTTATTTTGTGGTTTGTGAAGATTGGCCTTTATTAAATTTGTGTTGTTCCTCTTGAAGTAATTTGAGCATGTCATCTTTAATTTCAAGGTGTTTATTTAAAAGTTCTTAAAGTTTCCTTTTATTAGTTTCATAAAAATTGGTGTATTGGGCCATTGTTAAGGTAAGAAAACAAATTGAAATTGATTGAAATTTTTTTTAAGAATTTTTAGTAAACAAGGTGCTATGGAAAGAGAGTATTGAAAATAGGAAATGTAATATCCTAAAAATAACAAACTAGAAAGTGCATAAAAAGGATACAAAGCTCACAAACATGTAAGATGATACCTCAAAAGCAATTGGGACCTAGTATATATAACTAGGGTTTTGAAAAAATGACTTATTTTAAAATTTGGATCAAATTGTTTGATTTAAATATGTAAGTAAAAAATTGAAAAAATATAGGAAAAATATTGGGACCTATTATGGGAAACTAGGGTTTGAAATAAAATTATTTTAAAAATACTAAGAAATTTTAAAATTTAATGCTAATTTTTTATTTTATTATACAGGTAAAAAATTAGAAAAATATAGGAGAAATACTGTGAAAATACTAGGACCTATTATGGGAAACTAAGGTTTGAAGGAAAATTATTTTAAAATTACTACAAAATTTTAAAATTTAATGCTAATTTTTTATTCTATTATGAAAGTAAAAAATCAATCAACTAGGGTTTGAAATAAAATTATTTTAAAATTACTATGAAATTTTAAATTTTAATGCTAATTCTAAATTTATTATGTAGGAAAAAAATTAGAAAGATATAGGAGAAATTAGTATGAAATTTACCATAGGGTTTATAGGGTTTTTATGCATAAATAAAGTAAGTTGGGTTCATTAAATGATTTAAATTTTTTTGGAATATTGGTGCATTATTCATAATATAGTTAGAGGTCTAGAATATGAAATTAGTAAAGAAATATGTAATAATTAAGCTACTGATTTATATAGTTTGATTATAATTTAATTCTTTCTCAAAATATTACTAAAGATAAAAAATAATACTTGGCTAGAAATTGACTGAGATTTTTGAGACAAAGTCTAAAATTCACTATGTAGGACTGAGACACCATCATAAATCAAGATCTAGATTTCATTTTATGATTGGATAGGAGAGTTGAAATAATACAACATAGGGTCTATCACTATAGTCCTCTTTTTCCACTAATTTTTAGGAGACCTAAGATTTATGTGTTTTGTTCGTTGTGTCTCTATGAACTTACCTATGAAATTTTGACTGTAGGATGTCTGTAAAACTCCATATAGAGCTGATTTTGTCTTCAAACCCTAGAATCCATTATGATTTTACAAATGTTGGCAAAGATGGGGGGGATTAGTTTGTGTAAGATGCACTGAACATGTATCCACACCCCTTGTATGGGCACACTAACTCCATACCAATACTTTGAAGAGGGATCAAGCCATATATAGTTTTCTCACTTGATGTGCTTTATGAAATTACATGTATGAAGATGCAAAATGATAAAAATAGGTAAGATTAAGGTTCCTAGGGACTAGTGTAAGGATTTGAATAATCTTATAGTAGTATTGGTTGGATGTATGCATAGAATATGAAAGATTGCCTTACTGGTTTTGCTTATATTCTTGATTATTTTGTGATATTTTCCAAACCTTTCTAAATGAAAATTTAATGGGATTTTATATAGATATATTCATAATATATTTAATGTATTCATGTTAAACCAACAATAAGGAGGATAGGAACCATAAGGAACTAACCATTTGTCATAAAAATACACTTTGATATGAGTGCTAGAAATAGACACCCTAGGGTCCAGTGATATAGTCCAAGTTGGGTGCTATAGTCCTAAAGGAAAAAGACTTAGTGAATGGAATCATCACTAAAAATATCACCTAGAGGACTAGAAGGCTATGGATGATTGGGAATCAATGAAAAGGAACCTAAGAGGGTCATGAGAGAAAGCAAGAGGGACCTATAAGTTGGGTTTCATAAGCCACACTCAAGTTACCAATTGTCAAATTTTATATGAATATACATAACTTGATCATGATTTTAAGTCTCTCAAATATTCAAACTCCCAAAACTAGATGATACTTCCTATGAATGAGTGTAAGGTTCAGTTAGACTAAGCATGATATTTGAAAACTAGTTAGTCTTTGTTATTTGCATCTATGAATCACATTAGGGTGATATTATCACTATTATAGTGATATCCACAAGTTAATCCATAATTATTTACTTCTTACCAAAAAAACATGAATCTTAAGTTGGCTTAGACTAGGCTACAGACTAGGTCAAATTGTAGGTGTGAACTAAGTAGAATTTAAAAGGCTCTTATAGGTGTTTGTTCTTGTTTTAGTACTATGTTTATATATTTTGACTTCCTCTAAGGTCATAAATATAATTTCATACCTAGATAATCCTTTTTACCTTTGACATCATTCATCATCTCTTATCACTAATGCAATTTAGGTTTGTAGTCCTAGTGTAGATGTTGTCCAGGAGATAGGAGGTTTTCTTGTAGCTAAAGATATACTTGAACATTAATTCACTCATTTCATTATTATTGAGGTCACTAGGTAATATTTACACTTTAATTATATTAATCCATGCCTTTTAACCATGTCCCCACTCACTTTTATTAATATACCATTGGTCACTTACAAGCTACAAGTTCATTTGGGTTCAAGAGCATTGTATTTTAGTGAATATCTACATTGAAAACTTGCCTAACTTGGTAGTCACTCAACCAAATTATTTATCAACCAAAAAACCTTATTTTGAATTAAAATGCTATTAATTTTTTCAGTATGCAAAAATGGAAACATAATACTTGTCAATACTTCAATATCGCTCATCAACACATGGCATTGTATTAGATATAGACCTATTTCAGAGAAACTAAGGTAAAAGGTCCCTTCATTCATCTTTTCAAAATTTGACTGACTGCATGATATTTGATGGCTCTAATATAAACATCATGAGAAATGAGTGACTTGAGAAACTCCTTTAAATTTTTTGGCATGAAAACTATCTTAGGTTTTAGATGGTCCATCCCTCTTTTGCACATTCTTACACATGACTATAGTTGATTATTTATTGAAGAATTATGAGCATTTTTTGTTTATGTATTAAGAAACGTATATAAATAAACCTCATATCCTTCCAATGAAAAAATTAAATGAATAACGAAATTCCATTCTTTAATAAGAGATATACAGGTGTACTATCTAACCTTAAGGCACTTTCAAGAAGATGAGACTATGTAATTGATAAAACATTATCTTACAGACCAACAATGCTTAATCCTTAGCACAATGACAGTGGTTCTGATACTCCATTCACATTCAAATTTTAAAATTAGTTGAAAATGAAAATTAAGGAATTAAATTCTCTAAAATTAAATTTAAAGTCCTTACTTTGCATAGACCAATTAAAATAGAGAAGGAAACTTTAGGGTGTTAGGAATGTGCAGTCAACCAGGAGGTACTAGAATTCTTAGGGATAGTTCATGAAGCATAATATACAAATATAAAAAATATTTCCATAAAATTGAATATCACGAAGGATAATTTCATCCACCAAAATAATTTATCTAAACTTTGCCCCTCCTGTCCATACCAACTTCAAACTAGTTGACCTGCCAAAGGGAGAAAAGAGAGACGTATAATAGTTTTGTTCAATTTTGGGACTATCAAAGGAATTTGAACATGGAGATGACATGTATTAAGTTTAATGGACACTAATAAAGTGTACACATTTTCCATAACTAATGTATAATTTTTACAACAATTGAAACTCCCACTTTTTCAAATGTTCTTGCTTCCAACCTTTAAGCCTGCATAATTCAATTTCAGAAATGACAACTAACAGCTTACTAACATGTGGTATATTCAATTACACTTTGAAACACTTTTTCCATTTAGTAAATTGTAAAAATTCATTAAAGTGGCCAAAGAGGACATAAAATGAACTTAGGCAAATGTGACTAAGAATAAGACATATTTTATGACCTTAATTATTACCATGGTGAACATTTATGACCTAGGAGACCTCATGACAAGTTTTAAATTGTAGAAGAGTTGATGTATTTGACCAGGAGGTCAAATTAGTCAATAGATATTCAAAGGTAATTAAAAAATCCTTATTCCCTTCAGCAAAATGGTATTGTTGAAAGGAAAAATTACACCATTATTAAGATGGCAAGAACAATTTTACATTTTACAAATGTTCCTCCTAGCTCTTATGGGTTAGAGATTGAATAATTTTGTGCTTATTTTGAATAAAATCCCTTCTTAATATTTGTATTTTATATATATATATATATATATATATATATATATATATATCCTAGCTCTTATGGGTTAGAGATTGAATAATTTTGTGCTTATTTTGAATAAAATCCCTTCTTAATATTTGTATTATATATATATATATATATATATATATATATATATATATATATATATATATAAACATGTATGATCATAGCATTTCATTTGCTTTGATAAAACTATTTTGTGTTACTTTAGCAATAAGAAATATATTGATAGTGTCTCATCTACATTGTATTTGTTTGTAAAATTATTTATTTTGACTCTTGGAAAAGTATATTATAATAGATATATTTTTATTATATGATAAATTGAAGAAAGTATATAGATATTATGTTTATTTTAAATTCTTATGAGTTAGCATAGAAATACATTATATGCATAAAATCATGCTTAATTTGAGAAAAGACCATGTTTAGTTATTACATTTGGTAAAAAGGTCATGCTAAGCAAGTTTGGATATTTTGTGTTTTTTTATACGTTCATTTGATTAGTGGGGTAATTCCATGCTATATATATATATATATATATATATATATATATATATATATATATATATATATATATATATCCGAGCTCTTATGGGTTAGAGATTGAATAATTTTGTGCTTATTTTGAATAAAATCCCTTCTTAATATTTGTATTATATATATATATATATATATATATATATATATATATATATATATATATATATATATAATACAAATATTAAGAAGGGATTTTATTCAAAATAAGCACAAAATTATTCAATCTCTAACCCATAAGAGCTCGGATATATATATATATATATATATAATATAAACATGTATATTCATAGCATTTCATTTGCTTTGATAAAACTATTTTGTGTTACTTTAGCAATAAGAAATATATTGATAGTGTCTCATCTACATTGTATTTGTTTGTAAAATTATTTATTTTGACTCTTGGAAAAGTATATTATAATAGATATATTTTTATTATATGATAAATTGAAGAAAGTATATAGATATTATGTTTATTTTAAATTCTTATGAGTTAGCATAGAAATACATTATATGCATAAAATCATGCTTTATTTGAGAAAAGACCATGTTTAGTTATTGCATTTGGTAAAAAGGTCATGCTAAGCAAGTTTGGATATTTTGTGTTTTTTTATACTTTCATTTGATTAGTGGAGTAATTCCATGCTAATATTCTTATATAATCTCATTTGATTGTTTATGTTAGCATTCTTATACAGTTCATTTGATAATAAGATATGTTATGAAATGCAATGAGTAAATGGAGTTTGTATTATTATCTCTTTATCATTTACTTTACTAAGCATTCTATTTATACATATCTATACTTATTTGTCTTAGCCTCATATATATTTGATAGGATGATGTAATTTCATTATAAAATTATCCATATTTGATGTATGAAAGGTTATACCTCAATCTTTTGTTGAAGCATATTAAACTTACAAAGTTTTTATAAAACTCAAATGACAAAATGAGTTTTTACTAATAGGATATCTAATGTTTAAACATAGTATCAATTTATTAGTAAATTATTGTATAAACATCACATGATAGTTTGGGATTCTCATCTTATCAAAATTAGAGATGTCTAATAATGAATCACATATAATAATTTATGTTTTTCACTAACTTTTTAATCAAAGTAGTGAACTTATTTGCCTAAAATATGACATGGTTGTTTCAAATGTGTTTTACCATAGAAAAACGTGTCAAATTCTTTTGTATGTGGTTATTTTGATGCTAACCATACCATGTTACCATGAATCTATTTTTGTATATGTGTTTAAGTTTGGTGTAGGTGCACAACAGCAACAATTTAAGCATATTTAAGTTTATGTGCATTTTATCCTAGGTAAATTCCTCAATGGTGATATAGATTTGTTATTCTATCCTATAGAGGAACTAATGGTAGATATCTTCACAAAACCACTTGGTGCTACCAATTTGTTTCAATTTCATACAATGTTGGGCCTCTTAGACTTGTCATTGCGAGGGATTTTGCATGACAATACCACTTCCTGACGGATATGTTTTTATTCTCTTTCTATATAATTATTCTCATTGTAAATAGTTTTAAACTTCATTTAGAATTTATGTTATTTTATTTAACTTCATGTGGAAGTTTTACTTTTGTACCCCAATAAATTAAAATCATACTTTGTAATGGATGTCCTTATGTTATAAAAGGTTCCAAATATGCTTATTGATTATTCATGAGATACTGTGAGATGTAGTCTCACAATCATGTTATCCTAAACTTAATTTCAAGCATTTTATGGATTATACTTCCCTTTTTTTCAAAAGGTGATGTTTTACATGATTAAGGTTCTTTAAAAATTTAATTGTGTTCATAATATAGTTCATTTTTTTTCATTTTGATTATCCACTTAACATTAAGGGGGAGTATTAGAACATTTAATTCTAAGTGGGATCAATGTCCCTTAGCCTTGGTAACATAATTAAAAAATAATAATTTATTATTTATTAGCATGAAGTAAAAACCTCATGAAAATAAATAATAAAGTTCTATTTATTTATTAATTACCAAATATAATGAAATGGGTTATCGGAATGGATGGACCCATTATTTCACAATGCTCACTGCCCTTCTTGAATATTATAAATAGGGTCTTACCCCTATTATAAATTCATTTGAATTATGAGTGAACAATAGTTTTGTGAATAATAGATAAAAAGTGAGATCAAGAGGAATTTGTATTGGGGTTGTATTGGTTTGTCAATAACAAATAATCTTTGGGTGGGTTTTTACTTCTTTGAGATTTCCCATGGTAAGTCTATGTCAAACATTGATCAGTATGATTTATTTATGATTTGTCAATTATTTTACATTCTAAATATCTTATGCATTTCATATTATATTCATGTAATTTATCATAGATAATATGGACTTATGTCCCCCAAATAGGACTAGGGAGAATGTTAGAAAGATAATAATTTTCATTTATTCCAAATAAATTATATTAGGGTTATGGTAATAATTTTAATCTATTTCCCATGTATTTCATTAGATAGAAGTTATAACAAGAAAATTTCAAATATTTTTGACTTATTTATAATATTGTTTTTTAGAGTTGGACTAATAATAAGTCCAAATTATCTCAAAATATCCCTTTAGGCTATGATTTTGAAATAGTGTATAAGAAAAGAAAAGATAATGTGGTGGTAGATGACTTCTCCTAATGGCATGAATCAGTTGAGGCATTATTATGCACCATGAACACGTGGAAGGAAGATTGGATAGAGGAAACAAGATATTAATGGTAGAAGTCTAGTGTTACCAATTATTTGATTCAAAATCTTCAACATGATTCTGATCAATATGAAAAATTTACATGGAAGGAGAACACATTATGAAATAATGATATATTATATCTCTTTAATCATTCTCTCCTCAAACTTAAAATTATTTAGGAACTTCATGTCTCTACAACTTCGAGGTCACTCAAATTTTTTGAAATAATGTCATAAAACCTATCATAACCTATTATTTGACTCTTTTTTACAAAAAATATTAGATGTAATAGCATATTTTTGAGTACTGATCATCTAGTTTTTAATTATAGATATTTATTTGATGTTATAATCTAGTAGCATACTTTGATCATGCATATTGATGATGTCATCCATATTGTTTTACATTATAATGCTTATTTTAGTTGAATTCTACATGTATATATGTTTTCATGTAGAGTAGATACTATTGATGTTATATTTTATGGATACAAGACTCAAAAGTACATGAGCTAGGATAGTGGTGGACTTTAGAAGTCATGGATATAATAGTATAAACAAGAGATACAATGATAATGAGCCATCTATAGTTTTGAGCAGTTGTAACATGCCTGATGTCTCTCTTTTTATGTTGATTTGTTTGTTTGACCTTGATTGATCTTATCATCTATTGATTTTTATTGATTGAGGTCATGTTCATATTTTAGTTTTTACTAATTTGATTAGTTTCTTGTGTGTGTCAACTTAGTGATAATATACCTTATTTTCTCATCTTTAATTTTATGTATTTTATCTATTATGGGATAAAATGCTTTAAATATATTATTGGGCCTATTAAATATTTTCCAACCTTGGATCATATTGTGATTAAATTTATTTAATTTTGGTATATTTATCTTAGTTTTATCACTTAGAGGCCTCGATAAGGTTAGTGCCTCACATTATAATGGTTGGGGACTATATAACAGTTTTTATTTAGTTATCTATAGGAAAGAAAAAACTCATGCATAATAAATAAATTTTATTTTTAGGCAATAATGACCAAAAATGGGGGTTGTGGACTTTAGCCACACATTATAGCTCTAAGTGAAGAAATCAATTTTTTGATAATTAGGAAAAAAGTGGCATTGGGTTAACTTGTTATCCAAAAATGGGTAATTGAGGGTTTTTTTACTTTGGAGGAGAGTAATAGATTTTTATTTATTGAATCAATATAATTTTGTTGTGTTGGTCAATGCAAAAAACCCTAGAAGGTAAAATGGAAGACATAAAGAGTAAAGGAAGCATGAAAATCATCCCATCAGATTTAATGGCTTGGGAAAACTTGTGCTTGGGAAGAGGGGAAGTAAAGAGGATGAGACATGGTATAAAGGGGTATGAGTGGACAATATATTTGGGTGGAAATAAATTATAATGATGGATAATTTTATTTTTCTTCTTCATGGGGTAGATTTATGCCAAGTAAGTGATGCATTTTAAAACTCTTGCTAGAGTTTTGATTTTCTATGAATATGTAAATGGATTTGATTCTATATGGTAGTTTAATATTTAAAAAACAAATAAAAAAAATTATAGGTTCAAAAGGAATTCATGAGACTTCCTCATGAACCTGTAAGGTTCCCAAAATTGGATCAAATCTCTCAAAACTCTCTTTTTATGATTTAAAAATCAATTTAATGTTGAAGGGTTTATCTCTTGGACATTGGGTTGGATTCATACCAGGTGTATAGGTTTTTAATTTTATCTTTATCCTCTAGAGACATTGAGTATAAATTATTAAACCCTAGTTGGTTATTTTTTATTGGTCGTGTTTCTTTAAAAATGGTGATTGGGTGTTTTGTTTCTAGTTGTATTTATTTTATGATGATTGTGTTTTTATTGTAGCTTGCTTTATTTGACCTAGGTGTAGATAAATTCATCCCCATTGGTCCTTATTTGCATTTTATGTAAATATGGAACCATGGATAAGCATATGCATTCCTATCCTTGGCTTATTTTCATTGGGTTTTGGTGCATTTTGTAGTATTCGTGTCAATGGGTTGTTTACTTTGATTCGCCTCTTCTATTTTCCTAGATTGTGTTAAAAACATGACTGAGTTTGTTTACTTTACTCATAGTTAAAAGTTACAGACTTGGGTGCTTTATTTCTATGTGTGTTACTTGATGTTTGACATGGTTGTTTATGTAAATGTAAATTTTGCTTTTTTTGTGTAGTGTTTTTATCTCTATTTGAGGTATGGTGTAAAGTTTTACTCTTTGATATTGTTGTGTAATTATTAAAAATTTATTAATTATGGATAAAAATATCTTACTCACACCTTTACCCTAAAGCCAAAATGCTTAACTCCACCACTTAGATGATGGTTGGGCTAGTGAGGGATATCAATTGGGGAGATCATATGATGGCTCAGGTCAGTGTGTGGATCATTTGATGGATTTTATTTCACTATGGAATTGTATGATTTACTTGGTGTGATTCTTTCTTGGTTTCATTAATTATATACTTTGCTTATAACATGTTTTGAAGTTACTATTTCTACTTATTATTGCTATAGGATTATCTTATAATGTAGAAGTTATTCAAGTTTAATATCCCTTAAAAAAACATGACAATGGAAATGTATGGATGTGAATTGAGAATCTTTAGTTTCTATGTTATAGTTAGTTTCATCTCATTATTATCTCACTGTAAATCACTACAACTTGTAGTGTTAGCATGCTAATGATTGATGGTGTTGGATAAGGAGACAAAAGAAAATGGTATGTTTATGGGGAACACTCAGTTATTTATAATTTTTAATAATTTTTTTATGTTAATTTTTATATTCTAAGTGTTTTATTAGTGAGCTTAAATCATAGGTGAATTATGTGGAATGATATAATGTTATTTTATAATTATTGAATGACAACCTTATTTGATGAAATCTAGTTGTTGATTGTAAAATATATTATTTTTTATGGCTTGAGAATTCTGGTTACATGGATGGATAAAACATTGTGTGTGTGTGTGTGTGTGTGTGTGTGTGTGTGTGTGTGTGTGTGTGTGTGTGTGTGTGTGTGTGTGTGTGTGTGTGTGTGTGTGTGTGTGTGTGTGTGTGTGTGTGTGTGTGTGTGTGTGTGTGTGTGTGTGTGTGTGTGTGTGTGTGTGTGTGCGTGCGTGTGTGTGTGTATGACATAAATTAAATTTAGGACATTGTTGATAATATATGGTATTAGGTTAAAGTTTTATTTCATTGGAATCATTACATTATTGTTAATGTAATTTAGTAAGCTATAACCAATCATAAATGACCTTGAGCTAATTACAAGATCGGTGTATGAATTGATTTGATTATTAGTTTGATAGAATTTTAATTCATGGTTTATGTGTTTTCTTGATTTCATTATGAAGATCTACAAAATCATTAATAAAAATTCTAAACATGCAACGGAAGGTAATTGTAATATATTTGTAGCTAAATTAATCCTAGAGTTAGTATGAAGTTCGGATTTTATTATGACTATTACAATTCATTTGATTATCTTGTATGGCTATAAAAATTGATTTATTATCTTGTATGGTTGTAGAAATTGATTTTTTTTATGGATGTATAAATTTATTTTAATATATTTTTATGAATATATAAGTGTTTAACCACATTGCCTTAGATGCTAGAAAGTGACCCTGCAAGATAGATATAGCATACTACTATTACATAAGTTTCTTGGTATGGATTTTGCATAATAAATTATTTTTAAAATATAAGTGGAAGTGTAGCTACAACAATGAATTTTATTCTATTCCACTTGAAATGTAAAAGAATGTGTGCATGAAATTTAATGCATATTGAAAAAAGTGATTAATACTTTCATAATCTAAAAATATATTGTTCTATATTTAATTACTTCAATCAAGTTATGTTAAAATATTGATGTTACAATCATGCATAATTATTCTAAGAGTCTTTTGATAAGTTAGAGTTGTAGGCATAAATGGTGTCATGTTTTAGGAATTAAAAGGTTGAAATTCTTTAAATTGGTCAAGGCATTAGTATATAATGAAACATTCATACCAAGCTAATTTGGTTATGAAGTAGAAGCATCTCATGAATTAACAATAGATAATGATTCATTGGTCCTTTAAGATAATTAATTTTTTTGGATAAGTGTAATTAGTTTGATTTTAGAAACCATATGAAAAGTGGGAAACAACATAATGGCTAGGACCCTACTTGAATACCTATGGGATGGTTATCGTATTGGTATAATGAACTTATTATTGCATAATTAATGGCAAATACATGATGGAGACTCACTCTTGGGACATCATCTATCTTTGTTATAAATTTATATGTGGATCAAATGTAACTAGAAACTTTTCCTTAGATAATTAAATCATATCCAAACTTGTGTTGAGTGTAAGGTGAGAAAATAAACATGGTGTGATGATCCTAAAACATATGAGATCTTGGTATAAAGATCCATATGGGATATTACCTTTTCATATTACTTATATGTGTGAAGTTTAATGGAGAAAATATGTATTTTGGAAGCATATAAATTATTATACATCGGCGTATTCCTACTTTGTCTTAGCTAACCTAATTATGATAAAAATTCTAATTCGCTTGTATGATGTATCTTTGGCATTATGAGTGTTGACATCAAATTAAATGTATGTTTTGATTTTTGAATATCAAAAATAATGTATAAAATAAATTATAAACCCTCTAATATTTATTATTTTAACCTATAATACTATTCACATGATTTAATGACTATGTACTTAGGTTATATGGATGGATAAAACATTATGTGTGTGTGTACACATACACAGAGAGAGAGAGAGAGAGAGAGAGAGAGAGAGAGAGAGAGAGAGAGAGAGAGAGAGAGAGAGAGAGAGAGAGAGAGAGAGAGAGAGAGAGAGAGAGAGAGGTGTGTGTGTGTGTGTGTGTGTGTGTGTGTGTGTGTGTGTGTGTGTGTGTGTGTGTGTGTGTGTGTGTGTGTGTGTGTGTGTGTGTGTGTGTGTGTGTGTGTGTGTGTGTGTGTGTGTGTGTGTGTGTGTGTGTGTGTGTGTGTGTGTGTGTGTGTGTGTTTATTATTGTACATGTTAATGATGTATATCAAATATAGGACATTTTTGATTCTATAGGGTATTAGGTTAGAGTTTTGTTTAATTGAAATCATTACATTAATGTGAAATTACAAGCTCAGTATATGAATTGATTTAATTATTAGTGTGCTAGAATTTTAATTTTTAGTTTGTATTTTTTATTGATTTCATTATGCATATCTCCAAAATAATTAATCAAAATTTTAAATTGTAAAGGAAGGTAATTGCAATATATTTCTAGCTAAATTAATCCTAGAATTAGTATAAAGTTAGGCTTTTATTATGACTATAACAATTCATATAAGTATCTTGAATGGCTGTAACAATTGATTTTATTATCTTGTGTGCTTGTATAAATTGATTTATTTATTTTGTATGGAAGTATAAATTGATTTTATTATATTTTTATGGATATATAAGTGTTTATTCGTGTTGACCACATTGCCTTAGGTGCTAGAAAGTGACCCTACAAGATAGATATAACATATTACTATTACATGTATTTCTTAATATGACTTTTTCATAATAAATGATTTCTAAAATATAAGTAGAAGTGTATCTATAACAATGAGTTTTATTCTATTCCAATTGAAATTTAAAATATTGTTTGCTTTAAATTTAATGCATATTGAAAAAAGTGATTAATACTTTCATAATCTAACAATAAATTATTATATATTTAATTACTTCAATCAAGTTGTGTTAAAATATTGATGTTACAATCATGCATAATTATTCTAAAAGGGTTTTGATAATTTAGATTTGTAGGCACAAATGGTGTCATGTTTTAGGAATTGAAAGGTTGAAATTATTTAAATTGGTCAACACATGAGTATATAATGAAACATCCATACCAAGCTAATTTGGATATGAAATAGAAGCATCTCATGAATTAACAATAGATAATGATTCATTAGTCCTTAAAGATAATTAATTTTTTTTGATAAGTGTAATTAGTTATATTTTGGAAACTATATGATAAGCAGGAACCAACATAAGGGCTAGGACCTTACTTGATGACCTATGTGATAGTTATGGTATTGGCATAAATGAACTAATTATTGCATAATTAATGGCAAAAACATGATGGAGACTCACTCTTTAGACATCATATATCTTTGTTATAAACCTATATTTGGATCAAATGCAAGTGGAAACTTATCCTTGGATAATCAAATCATATCCAAACTTGTGTTGAGTATAAGGTGAAAAAAAAAACATGGTGTGATGATCCTAAAAATTATGAGATCTTGGTATAAATATACATATGGGATATTACCATTAGGTATTACTTATATGTGTGAAGTTTAATGGATCAAATATGTCTTTTGGAAGCATATAAATTATTGTAAATTAATTTATTCCTACTTTGTCTTGGCTAACCTAATTATGCTAAAAATCCTAATTTGCTTATATGATGTATCTTTGGAATTATAAATGTTGACATTAAATTTAATGTATGTTTTGATTTTTGAATATCAAAAATATTGTATGAAGGAAATTAGAAACCCTTTACTAATCATTATTTTAAAATATAATAGTGTTCACATGATTTAATGACTAGGTACTTAGTTCTACCTTCCAATTATCCCAAGTAAGTTAAGAATAGTTGTACCAAATTGATACCATAATTTATGTATGTGGGAGCCTATTACATAGGGTATTGACATCTAGATCATCCTGTTGGGATAGTGTCTACTCCCATTCTATTTAGGGTTTATAGTTATGTACTACATAATTATACACCTTGACCTACATGCATTTCCTAGAGAAATAATATTCCCATAGAATGTTTTAGGGGTAATCATCCTAATTAAGGGAAATATACATGAAAAAATTTGGTTATGGGTTGTGGGTGAATTATCAAAATAATAACCACACATAATGAACTTTATTCCTAACTTTTCTTGTACTCTAAATTAAGTGACACTCAAATTTTTTAGGGAGTCATTCCACCTATTATTAGATATTTTTCTTGAGTTATGAAGTCTATTAAAACTTTTAAAATCTTGGAATAACTTATGACTCTTATAATGACATGTATGAAATATGTTTTATGAATTACCAAGATAATGGTTAGGACAAAATCTAGTGGTAATTATGGTTTTGATGTCCAAGCTGAGGACAAGTAAGTCCTAAGGGGTAGACGTAGAAGAAAAGGTAGAGGTAGAGTCCATGGAGCCCAAAATAAGAATCAAAACAAAGATTAACCTATTATAAATAATTCTAAAAATATCCAAGAGCCACCAAATCTGAATACAATTATTAAAAACCTCTCTGATAAGCATGGAAAAGTATTAGATGGGATCTTAATAGCATTGAATGCCATTTAAGGCAAGCTCTATAACTAGGAACTCAGGATAAAAACCCTTGAGGTAAATCCTCATGAAAAACATCCCCATCTTGAAATATAATCCATTTACAAAAAAAAAACTCTAAGAAGTACCATTGAGATTCGTAGACCTTATCATAAAAGAAATTGATAACATTCCACCATTTATATTCATGGGTGAGGAATTTGGAGATGAGGCTGATGTATGGCTTATAAAGACACATAAATACTTTAATTTTTATAACATGTCCTTGAATGTGAAGGCTAGAGTGGTAGTTTATCAGTTGAATGGGCCTTCTAACCTATGGTGGAACCACCATTGTGACTTGGAAGGGTACCACATTATGATCCTTACTTAGTCCACTTTTGAAATGCAATTTTGAAATAGATATTTAAGTGAAAATTATAAAGAGTAAAAAAAATAGCTACATAAAAGGGAAAATATGACTATTTCAAGATATGAAAACAAGTATTTAACCATGTTATGTCATGTCAAGCACATGCATGATGAAGAAAAAAAAGTGTATAAATTAAAACTATGGGTGTGAGAAGTATTGATGTATAATGTCAATATGACCAATCCTAAGACATTGGTATCTTATATATAATTTTATCACAGGGGAGAAGAAAAAGAAAATTCCCAACAAAAAGTGAGATAAGAATTCAAGCTGAGAAGGTAACAAACTAAAACCAAAAATATATCTCCTACACCTAAAAACATAAAAATATCATATCAGAGTCCTAAGTTCCAATTCAAAAATAAAGGTTACAACCAATTTTAGGGGCAAAACAAGAGTTCTAAACTTCTAAACACTATAAAATAAGGGTATTTTAAGAAGCAACAATACTAAAACATCTAATTGGCTAGCCACAGGGGTTAATATTATTATTGTATCCCCATAAATAATTATAATGTGTTGGGAGTGGGGTAATAATAACTACCATAAGGACTACTAAGACTAAAATTTGGACAACTAGCTGAGTATCGGGTGTATGTAGCAATTGAAAATCATAAAGCTATCTTCTAATCTACTTTGATTAAGATAAGAGGTATTTTATTTTGTCATATTGTGATTATTTTAAGTGATTTTGGTGTAAAAAATTATGTGATTTTACCTATTTTAGAAAATTAATACAAGCATAAACGTATTAATTTAAGAGAAAGTTGGGAAGTTGAGTGTGTTAATAATAAAAGGGTGTCTATCCAAGAGTGCTTGGAGTAAACTAAATTTGATGTTGGTGTTTTCAAAACCAAGGTGAACCTATTTTTAGCTCCTTTCAGTTTTTATGATGTGATATTGGTCATAGATTGGTTGTAGCAACATCATATATCCCTTGATTGTTCTGAAAATAAAATGCAATGCACTAATGAGCATAGGAAGCTCATGGAAATTCAAGACCTGCAAGTGTCTAAAATACAAAAGTTACTTTCATATTATAATTGAATAGGGTTTTAAGGAAAGGATATAATATTTATATAGTATAGTTACAGTAAATAACCCATGAAAAAGAGAAAATCTACCAATATTTTTCTATTATAAGAGAATTTATGGATGTTTTCACCAAAAATCTGCCTAGTTTACCCCCTAAATATGAGTTTAAAATTCCATTGACCTTATTCCAGGGGATGCACCTACATTAAAATATCCTTATATGGTAAATGTGTAGATTTATAGGAGTTGAAGGTTAAATTGTAATAACTTTTAGAAATGGAAGTATTAGATCTATTGTGTCACCATGGGGTGTACCAGTAGTCTTCATAAGGAAGAAACATGGTACCCTAATGTTTTGCATTTATTACCAAATTATCAACAAGGTGAAAATAAAAAATTAGTAACTACTACCTAGATTAAAATTTTATTTGATCAAATTAGGGATGCAACAATATTCTCTAAAATTGATCTAAGGTTCATCTATCATTAGCTAAGGATCAAAGAGGAAGACATTCAAAAAACTACCTTATGCATCATATATGGTCATCATGAGTTCATTATTTTATATTTTGGCCTAATATATGACCCAATTTCATTTATTAATCTAATAAATAACATGTTTAAGGATTTATTGGACAAATTTATTTTAGTGTTCTATGATGACATTCTTGTTTATTCAAAGAATGTAGATGTGCATGACTAACACGTAATATTAGTTCTAAAAAGGTTGAGACAACACAATTTGTACAAAAAGTTGTCTAAATGTTCCTTCTATCAAACTAAGAATCATTATTTAGAGAATGTAATCTCTAAAGTTGGCATTAAATTGGACCCATAAAAAATTCAATCCATTAAAGAGTCACCTACTACTTCCAATGTGCATGAAGTGTGGAATTTTATGGTATTGGTTGGGTATTATGGATGGTTTATCAAAAAATTCTCTCACATATCAAAATACATTACATCTTTGTCTCAAAAAGGTAATCAATTTGTGTGGACATATTAGTGTGAAGAAGCCTTCAATAGTCTTAAGGAGATGTTGACTATAATACCTATTTTAATCATACTTGACCATAATGGAAACTTTAAAGTGTGTGTTAACACCTCTTAAGAAGGATTTGGTTTCACATTAACCCAAGAAAGGAAGGTATTAGCCTATGAGTCATGCAAGTTAAAAGAAGCTAAAAAGATCTACCCTACACATGACTTAGACTTGATTCGATAGTACATGCACTTAAACAATGGAAACATTTCTTGATAGGAAAACCTTTTAAGGTGAAACAAGATCACCTTATTTTAGAAAATATATTTTCATAAGATAATTTGAATGCTCGCAAGTATAGGTGGATGAATTTTTTTAATAATTTTGACATTGATATATCATATGTGAAAGGCAAAGAAAATGGAGTGGCTCATTCACTTAGTAGGTGTGTCTACCTTGCTTTCCTATAAGTAAGGTAAGTAAATTTTATAAAAATTGTATTAAAACCACAATGTGATGATGAATATTACAATAAAATAAGTAAGTAATTAGTTGTTGAGCCTATAGTAAATGTATCAATTGATTTTTATGTTAAATGAGATAGCCTTATAAGGCATTAAGGTAGAATTTTATACTTGAAATAGGTAATCTATGAAATTTTGTGCTAAATGAAGTGTGTAGGGTACCCCATTTTTCCTATCTAGGTGTCACAAAGATGGCACATGATATAAAGAGGTACTATTTTTGGCTTGGGTTAAGGCTAAGCATTGACAATTTTGTGGAAAATGTATATTATGAATGTGTGAAGGCTAAACACTTCCACCTAAGATGTTTTTTGTACCCATATGATATACTTAAGGATAAATAGGAAATAATCTCAATGGATTTTATTGTAAGGATACCCAAATCCCATAACAAGCATGACACCATTTGTTGGTGATTGACAAAGTAATTAAAGTTGGCCATTTCATATATGGCAACTTAATGAATGATTCTTTCATATTTACAAAGTGGTTTATTAAAGAGGTGATACAAATGCATGATGTACTAGAAGTAATTATTTTAGATCAAAAAAATTATTAATGTTAAGTGTTTGGAAAATTTTAACTATAGATATTGGCACCCATCTAAATTTTACCTCATCATATTGCCTAGAAATGGATGGTTAGACTGAGTGCCTGAATCAAGTAGTTGAGGTCACATTACATATGTATGTTATAGACTAATAATCCAAGTGGGAGGACTACATCCATTTAGTACAATTTGCCTACAATAACCCATACCATTTAGTGCTTAAAATGGCTCCTTCTGAAGCCTTGTATGGGCTAAAATTATGAACACAACATATATTGGATGGTTTGGACAATAGGGATGTTTTTGGGTGTAAAAGTTTACAAGAATACAATAAGAAAATGGTTTTAATATTATAAAATTTAAAATCTACTTTTGATTGGAAAAAGAGCTATGTGGATCAAAAGAGAACACCACATGAGTTTATATTGGTGACAAGGTATTTATGTGAGTAAGACCCCAAAATTTTTTGATTAAGTTTGTCAAAACCTCCAAGTTGGCTCCACATTCTATTGGGACATTTGATGTTGTGGATAAGATCAACCATGTTGCCTACTAGCTAGATATAACTCCTTCTTTGTCAAAGATCCATGATTTATTTCACATTGAATTATTAATAAAATATGTTCTTAATACATCTCATGTGTTGGATTGTAAACACCTATAGGTGTTGGAATATGAAAAGATAGACATGGATCTAGTGAAAATCATAGGTCATTATTTCATTAAATTAATAAATCAATAAGTTCAACAAGTATTAGTTTAATAGGACCCACTAAGTGAAAAAACTACCACATAAGAAGATACGTAGTTATTCAAATATCACTATACATGGTTATTTTGATTTACCACCGAGAAAACTCCTCATTAAGGGGAAGAGGATGTCATAAACTCCTATTTGACACTTATTGAAAGACATTATTAGATGTACTATAATATTTTTGAGTATTAGTCATCTAATGCTTATTTATAGATATTGGTTTGATGTTATAATGTAGTAGCATACTTTGATCATACATATTGATTATGTCATTAGTATAATTTTACATTGTGATGCTTATTTTAGTTTAATTTAACATGTATATATGTTTTTATGCAAAGCAAATATTTTTGATGTCATGTTTTATGGATGCAAAAATCATAAGTATATGAGCTAGCTTGGCAATCGATTTCAAAAATCAGGGAAATAATAATGTGGGAAATGAGCATATGGGTAACACCAACACTAGATAAGAGATACAATGGTAATGAGCTATCTAGTATTTTTAGTAGTTAGAACATATTTGATGTCTTTCTTTTTGTCTTGATTTGTTTGTTTAATCATGATTAATATTATCATATTTTCATTTTTCTTGATTGAGGTCATGTTCACATTTTAGTTTTTATTGCTTTGATTGGTGTTTTGTTTGTGTTAGCTTCGTGATAAGCTACCTTATTGTATCAACTTTAAATTATTTGTATTTTAGCCACTAGGGGATTAAATTCTTTTAAAATATTATCAATCCTATTAACTCATTTCCCACCTTAGATCATATTATGACTAGATTGTTTATTCTTGGTTTTTTTATCTTAGTTTTATCACCTAGAGGTCTCAAGTAGGTTTATTTTTTGTATTATAATTACTTCATACTACATAAATGTCTTTATTTATTTCTTTGTTGGAAATAAGTAACCCATGTATAATAACTAAATTTTATTTTTAGGCCATGATGACCAAAAAGGGGATCATGGACTTTATCCATGTACTATAAATCTAAGCAAAATTTATTCCAATTTTTAATGATTAGGTAAAAAGTGGCATTGGATTTACTCTTTATCCAAAAAGGGGTAATTGAGTGTTTTTTTTCCTTGAGAGAAGAGTAATTAATTGTTTTGTTTTTGAGGCAATATCACTTTATTGTGTTGGCCAATGGAGAATCCATGTAAAGGAAAATGACAGCCATAGAGAGTAAAGAAGGCTTGAAAATCATCCCAAAAGCTTTAATGGCATGGTAATATTCTTTTTTGGTCATATGGGAAGTAAATAGTTTGAGACATGGTAGAAATGGGTGCAACTAGGAAAGCTTTTTGGGGGAAAACAAAGGGTAATCAAGGAGAATTTTATTTTTCTTCTTTATAGGTCATATTTGTGCCAAGTAAGTGATGCATTTTAAAATTATTGCTAGAGTTTTTATTTTATATGAATATGTAAATCAATTTTATTTTATATAATGATTTACTATTTTTTTTTAAAAACTTACAGGTTCAAGAGGAAGTCATGAGACTTCCTCCTAAATTTGTAAGGTCACAAAATTGGATAAAAAATATCAAAACTCTTTTATCCTAGTTTAAAAATCAATTTAATGTTGAAGGGTTTATTATTTGGCCATTGGGTTAGATTCATACCTAGTTTATTGGGTTAAAAAAAAATTATCTTGTATATCCACTGAGTATAAATTATTCAACCCTGATTGGTTTATCTTTTTTTGGTTGTGTTTCTTTAAAAGTGGAAAATTGGGTGTTTTATTTTCTACTCTATTAATTTTATGGCCAGTGATTTTATATTGTGGTTTACTTTATTTGACATGGGACTAGATAAATTTGATCCTTCTAGTCCTTATTTTCATTTTACGTAAATATGGCACCATAGCTAAGCATATACATTCTTTTTCTTGGCTTATTTTTCCTCAGTTTTGGTGCATTTCAAAGTATTGGTGTCAATAGGTTATTTAACCTAATTTACCTCTTCTATTATTGTATCTTAGATTGTAAAATTGACTAAGATTATTTAATTTACTCATATATAAAATTTGAAGACTTGGGTGTTTTATTTTTATGTGTGGTGCTTGATAATTTGGCAGGATTATTTATTTAGGTTCAAATTTTGATTTTTTTGTAGCATTGTTATATCCATTTTGGGTATGGTGTAAAGTTTTACTCTTTGATGTTGTTGTGCAACTTATAAAAATTAATTAATGATGGCTAAAAATTTCTTTCTAACTCCTTTGTCTTAAATCCCAGATTCATGATTCCACCACCCAACTAATGGTTGGGGTGGTAAGGGCCACTAATTTAGGGGCTCATAGGATGAGTGAGGTCAATGTGTGGATCACTTAGTGGATGTTATTTCATTATGGAGTTACATGGTTTGCTTAGTGATATATTTTTTTGGTTTCACTATTTAAATGATTTTCCTATAGCATGTTTATAAGTTACTCTTTTTACTTATTATTCTTATAGCATTCTCTTGTAATTTAAAAGTTATTCAAGTTTATCATACCTTACAAAATTATTATAATGTAAATTTATGGATGCGAATTCAACATTCTTATTTTATATGTTAGATTTACTTTTAGCTCATTATTATCTCATTGAAAATCACAATAACTTATAGTGTTAGCATGAATATCATGTTATTATTTGATTGTGTTGGATAATGAGATAAAATAAAATGGTATGTTTATGAAGAAACTCATATAGTTATAATTTTCACTAACTTGTTATGCTAATTTTTATATTCTAATTGTTTTATTGGTGAGATTAACTCATAGGTGAATAATTTGGAATTAGATAATTTTTTCATGGAATGATTAAATGAAAAACTTATTTCATTAAGTTTAATTTTTGGATGTAAAATATCTTCTTATTTCTAGCTTGAGAATTTTGGTTACATGGATGGATAAAACTGTGCCAAATAAAATTATATGTACTAATATACATATGCATGGCATACATTAAATTAAGGAAATTGCTGATCTTGTAGGGTATTTGGTAAGAGTTTTGTTCCCTTGAAATCATTTAATTGTTGTGAAAGGAACTTAGTAATACATGTCCAAGCCTAAAAAATCATGAGCTAATTGCAAGCTCAGTGTATGAATTGATTTGACTATTAGTGTGATGGAAATTTAATTTCTAGTTTGTGTGTTTTCTTGATTTCATTATGAGATCTCAAAAATTATTAATCAACATTCTAAATATGTAAATGATGGTAATTGAAATATATTGGTAGATAAATTACTCCTATATTTAATATGGTTTTAGGATTTTATTATGGTTGTACCAATTGATTTAATTATCATGTATGGTTGTAGCAATTGATTTTATCATCTTTTGTTGCTGTAGTAATTGATTTATTTATTTTTTTATGGTTGTATCAATTTATTTTATAATCTTTTGTATGGCTATACAAGTGCTTATTGGTTTTAACCACATTGCCTTAGGTGTTGGCAAGTGACCTTACAAAATAGATATAACATAATGATATTACATGAGTTTCTTTGTATGAATTTTGTGTAATAAATTATTATTTAATTTTAAGTGGAAGTGTAAAGACAATAATGAATTTTATTCTATTCCACTGCAAATTTCAAAGAGTGTACACTTGAAATTTAATGCATATTGAAACAAGTGATTGGTATTTTTGGAATCAAAAAATAAATTATTTTATATTTAATTATTTCAATCAAATTGTGTTAAAATATTGATGTTGTAGACATGCATGATTATTTTAAAAGGGATTTGACAAGGTAGAGTTGTAGGCACAAATGGTGTCATTTTTGTATGACTTGAAAGCTTGAAATTATTTAAATTGGTCAAGGCATGAGTATATAATGAATCTCTATACCAAGATAATTTGGATATGAAGTATAAGAATCACATTAATTAAAGATAGATAATTATTCATTTTTCCTTAGGGATAGTTAAATTTTTTGTCTAACTGTAATTAGTTTTCTTTTGGCAATCACATGAAAAACAAGTAGAAACATAAGGGCAAGGACCCTAGTTGATGACCTATGGGATGGTTATGGCATTAGTAAAATCAACTAGTTATTATTGTATTTTTTTTAATGTTATCTCCAAATTGACCAAGGATGTTTATGAGGTTTTGTGTGTGCTATAATGAAAATGACAAAGTGTGTTTCAATGTGTTTCCATGTTATTCCATAGTTTTTTAGTGTTTGACTTGGATAGGAAATTGATGGATGATATTGATGGTATGAACATGTTATAGAGACCCTATGGGATGTTATTATTTCTTAGAGTCCTTATGTAAGTGAGTTAAATTAATCAAAACAAACATATGAATGTCTAAGCTCAAGTAGACATCTTGATAGATAAAGCTGAGTGAGATATTGATGACTTCATTCTTCACATTTTTGAAGGTTTTAAGAATAGTTTGATACATGGATATATTCCCCTATGTGATTAGATCATATGGTTCAAGTTTAAGGGATAGACATGGAGATTAGAAAAATTTATTAAGGTGTAAAGTTGGCTTCTCAGACAGAATTCACCAAGTTCCCATAGTTAGCCAAATTTGTGATATTAAAGATCTATGATGAGCATGATTAGATCAAAGATCTAACAGTGAGAAATTTATCTGATTGAATAAAGATCCAATAGAGAACATAATATTTTTAGTATTTTATTAAATTCAACATGTCAAAGGATGCTCAAATTGCATGTGCTAGTGACATGTGTCATAATCACAGAGTTGGATAGAAGATCAATGACATGCAAGTGCTCATGTAGATTATGATCTAATGGAACATATTGGGTCAAATATTTAAGAATGAATGAGGAAATACCAAGTGGAGGAATTAAATAATATTAAAATATTCAATGTTCTCAGAATTCATGTAGATCTACCAAGTGGCAAAAGTTCAATGGTGACTGGTTGTAGGGTGCATAGAAGGCATGCACAACTACCAAGTGGTACAATCATGGTAATGCAGATCTAAGATCAACAAAGAGAATTTAAAGTTAAATAATAATCTAATTATAAGGATATTAATTGATTTAATTTTTTCAAATTTTCTAGGGAGAATGAGATGAGGTCAAAGTGCCTAATGTTTAACATTTGCTCAGTGACAGTTGGAATTTAAATATTGAAATGAATGAGGGAAAATAAGTATGTAGTGTTTGAGCCATAACTTTTTATATATGAATAATTTGATCACGGTGTAAAATGAAAAATTGTAAGTGAATCCAAGGAACATCCATATATACTAGATAAAAGGTTTGAATGTTTGTACATTCAAACATATTGAGCTCCAAAGCTGACTGTGTGTTTGACCATGTTTCGCAAGTGACCTGAGAAGGCAAATTGAGTTGTTCTTGATAGAATAATGATGTTTCAAGATGAAATAACTGTTTCAGATTATTTTATACTCCATGAAGACTATTTTTTTGTATTTTTTAAGTTTTACCAATCCATATTAAGTATGAACAAAGGACTAAAAGTTGACTATGTCTATTGAATACATTGCCAGTTTGAGTGGCCATCTTAGAGAGGTAATTTGAAGGTGTACTATGCATATTTAAGGAAGAAAATGAAATTGAATATGTAAATGGAGTCTAAAATATTTATTATAAATTATTATATGTCGTGATACTCTCATGATCAGTTATGGAGAGTTAAAATAGCTTGACTATATTTTTGACTATATATGACTAATCTGAGTTATCATTATGAGAGAGTTGATTTGAGTACTTAGAGCCTATGTAATAGTGTATAAATACCATATATATGTAGATAAGGTCATAAATGGTTTAACCATGTGATATAATCATATGTATATATGAAATACTTGTGTGTTTTCTTCAGAAGTTTGAGACTATGTTTTCTATGTATGAAGACCTAAAGAGCAAGGAAAACTGATTGGTAGGTTCAAGGTGTGATTTGGTGTTCTAGGTGGCACTAAAAAATATGGGATTTATAAATGGGATATTTTAGATATTTTTGATATGTTTGAATCATTTTTAAATGGTGAAGATGGTCCAATTAGTCTCACATGTAACATGTGAGTATGAAGGCCTAATTATTTTATGTCTCATTAAGGCCTAATAGAGGATTTGAGTCTTAAAGACTATGATCATCCTATGGAGTGGAGTGTCTCACCAATGTAATGTGTGTGGAGACCTATTTAAATTTTAATAAAAGTTTGTTAATCATCTTAGCTGACCAATATGGGTTAGACCAAGAGAGTTGTATAAGTACAAGGCTTAATTGGCTTATTTGTGCTAGTTGTGTATGTGTGGAACCAAAAAAAGAAGAGAAACTTTAAAAGAGAAGGTAAAAATAATTGACAAAAAAAAACTAAAATGGATTATTCGTGTTTTCTGATAAAGGTGATGAAGGTGAACACACAGGTCATTAGACCTAATGAGTCTAGAAGAGGAAAATTGAGTGGGTGAGCCCTATAAGTTGATTGAGTAAGTGTGATTAGTGGATGGATTGAAGAGTAGAGTAGGTTGAGGATTGTTTTCATGACATATATATCATGTTGTTTATGTTTTAACAAAAAAAATTAAGGTTTATTGATTTTGTATGTGCTAATAAGTAAAGAGTGATCGAAGAGGGTATTTTAGATACATTTCTTGAGTGTACAAGTTTGTGAGAGTGTAAAGGGGAAAGAGAGAAATTAAAAGAAGTCCATCATCAGGTTTATAAGACATTAAATTAGAGGTGGTGATTAGATCAAGGTATCTGAGTGAGTGATTGGTTGCCTAAGAGGTTTGTTCTTCCTTATAGGATGGGTGTCTCACTAAATTAAGTGATGGGTGTTCCTTGATCAGTTGATGATGGTCTAAATATTAAATATTGTCTTTATAAGATTTTAGTCCATCTTGTAGGGTTTAGTGGGTTTTATCCCTCAAGAGGGATTATAACATATATCATGTTTTATGTCCTTGATCTTTCTATATCTTCCTTTTTCATTGTAATGTTTAATTTGTATGTATCATGATTGTATGTGCTAAATGTTTAAAGAGTTGGGAATTGAATTGGATTATTTGTCTTCATTGATTCACCCACGTTATTAATTGTACCTCTAACAATTGGTATTAGATCAAGACCTTAATTTTAATTTTAGGCACTTAAAGGAGATCTAAGGTGCAAGATGGGTAAAAAGGAAAGTTTTTCGAAAGAAAAAAACATTATGGATGATGAATAAGTTTTACATGATAGTGAATAAGAATTTTTATATGATAATGAGGAAGAAGAAGTTGATGTAGATACTAAGATCATAGGTGAACTTGGTGAACTAAAGGATAAAAATAAGATGAATCATAAAATGAGGTATATGATCAAAGGTCTTGAAGCACAAGTCAGGTCTCTTAAAGGGAGTTTGGTAGGCAAGTCCATGAGAGAGGAAAAGGAGAATAAATAATTGATAAAGTCTATGGAAAATAAAGCATGCAGATTGAAGGATGACATGGATAAAGAAGCTGAGGATAAGGAGACCATCAAAGATCTTAGAATTTAATTAGAGGTTTCAAGTTGAAGCATGAGAGCTAAAGAATAGGAATGTGTTCAATTAAATACTAATATTATTTCCATAAAGGATGAGAATGAAAATTTCATAGTCAAGATAGGCAAGCTTGAATAAGATCAAAAGAAATTAGGACAAGATAAAGAGGTTGGTAGCATGAATGTCAACAAGATAGATTAGGTCAAGAGAAAAATGAAGAAGCCAATCAAATAGCCAAATGCTTTAAGGTATGTCAAATACCTTATGGGCCCTTATTTTGTTTGTCATCTTATTGGTCATAGATCAAATGAATATGTAAGAAGAAGAGATTAGTAAAAGGGAGATCACTTCCATATTCAAACAAAAGGTATGAAAGACATTGTTTGTTATAGTTGTCAAATAGTCAATCACATTGCTAGGTTCTAAAAGCAAAGACCATCAAGTTAAGATAAGTTCAATCAAATTCCTAGAGTGTAAGAAATAAGACAAGATAGATAGATCAATGAAATGATATATTCATACAAGAGTCATTATTATGCATGTAATCAGTTTGGCCACATTGCTAGAGAATGCAAGAAGAGAAAAGATTAGTCAAAAAAAGATCACAATCATCATCAAGAAAATTGTATGAATAATCTTGTTTGTTTTAGATGTAATAGAGTCGGTTTATTAAAAGGTATGAAAAGAATATTTTGAATGAATTCTCAAAGAAAATAACATTTTTAGAGATCCTAATGTGCAATTAATTGGTCATAAATGGTTGTGTAAACATAACCTATTATGAAAGATCATATTGAGACCAAATATGGTTTGTTTTCCATTATAAACATGAAGTAAAATCAAGAGTTTCTATTATTTACATTTGTTAACAAGGCTCAAGCAAAGAATGAAGTCAAGGATCTATTCAAAGTAAATTTGATGATGAGGTAGGAATACAAGTCAAATGAAAGTATGGAGATATGAGATTCTCTTGAGTTTTTGGACTTTTAGTCTCAATATGTCAAAGGGGTGTCTCTCTCTAAGATTCAAGGAGACACTTTATAGAAAGAGAAATAATGGTGGATTATTGTTAGGTCTTAGCTAGTGTTGTGATTAGAAGTAGCTACTGAGAGGTGGGGTGAATCAGTTTATCAAAATCTCATAATCAATTCCATTTTATTCCAATAAAATAAACACTTATGCATAACATAAGTAAACAACACATAAGCAAGATCAAGAGAAATCAACACAAGTACACTTCATCTATGTGGGAAACCCTCATGGGGGATAAACCAACTCTCAATCCTATAACCAATGGACTACCTATCCTATAAATATATCACAAACATGAGACTTTTAGATGAGCATCAACTGATAAAGGAATACCCACCCTTCAATTTAGTCTAGTACCTACTAAACCTTTATTTAGCTCCAAATAAAAAGTATATAGAAACCATATATTTGATTAATCACCCACTAAAACACCTCATATATAATTTCCACCACTACTTTGATGTATTCTACACTTGATTATGACATTATCTTGCTCTAACACCTTGAAACCTACTTCTCTTCTCCAGGTAGGCACTCCTAACTCATTTGCTCAACCAAGTCACTCTTTATATTGTTAGGTATAATGACTTGTGAGCTCATGGACCTGATAAAAAAAATATTTTTTCCTCTTTATCCTATTATGGTCCTTAATTACCCATCTCTTCTCCTTGATTGAGCTTCTTCCTTCACTTTTGTCCACACTCCCCTCTCTATCTAAACAAGGCAACTAGTCTTGCTTATATACCTTTATCCACACATCATATCATCTTAGTCATCCAAGATAAAATATAAGGTTAAATAAAATTTAATATATTCACCACCAAGGAAAATAAAACACTCCATAGGTTTTCCATACTTCAAATGGTACCTATCCAACTACTAGGCTATAATAGACCCAATTAGCCCTTATAGGTCATTCACCAAATATGACCATATTGATGAATAATATACCTCAAAAAATAATAATAACCACTTAGATAAGGTAATAAATTTACTTCAAACATTTTCATATCCCAACAAGGTCCCATACATCAAATATACTTAGAACTCACCATTAGGTCTAAATAGACCTAATAGGCCTAAAACCACTTGCTCACACATTAAGCAAGATAAACACTTTGTTGTGAAAAAAATGGATAAAAAAATCATAATGGATATAAAAATAACATTTCAGAATTCCCTAAGTGTCCAATCCACATATTAATCCAAACCACTACTCCATTCAAGCCATTCTCTCTCTCACTCCAAGACCTACAAACACCCAAAAAATACTACCAAGAAGAACTACAGCATGGTATTCATTTATCCACTTTACCAACTGATATAATACCTTAAAATTTTCCTTAATTACTCAATAAATACCTCAAAATTAATTTATCACCTTCACACAACTCAAAACCATCCAAACTAACTCACTCCAAATGACCTAGTCAAACTGGTCATGCACACTAGAAAGTTAGTCAAAGATCTTTAAATGATCCACCCAAAATAGAGGGAAAATATGGAGAAAAAACAAATTTAATAAATATATGAAAATAATATAATACCACCAAGCTCTTACTCACTTCAAACTCTATTTATAATATCTCAAACTAGCTTCTCCAAATAGGCCACTTCAGACTGCCTATAAGCTCTAAAAAATAGTCATATAAACATGAATTAATATCACCTAAAATGTATTAAATAATATATTATAGTGAATAAAAAATATATTAAAATTACCCTATATCACTCTCATATAATTATATCATAGGCTTCAATATCAAAAACTCTTCTACAAGCCATTTTCACTTCACAAGCTCACACAAACTCAAAAGGACCAAGAAGGTCACCTTTGAGTCAATCCTCTGATCATATCTCAAGAATATAAACTAATTTAAATGTATTTATAGATTTAATACAACCCATATGTCACCATAAATCACTCAAAGTCATCCATAAATATTTGATCACCTTCCTAATTCATCTTCTTAGTCCAACTGGTCTTTCTCACTATTTTCACTGTCTACAGATTAACAACTAGTCACTTGATTGACCATACTAATCGGCATAGTGAATATTTATTACCAATTTTTTTTATTTACTTAAATAAAAATTCTTGGCCTTCAATATCCAATAAATTTCATGCATTGACCTAGTCAACTCTACTTGTAGTACTAAAATCTTCAAAAATAAGAATATTTCTTTACCTTCTGCTCACTACTCTAACACAAAACTACCACTTAGAGATTCCTAGATTATTATTATATACCTTAAAATAGTAAAACTTGGTCAAAAAATTAATTATGGTCTATATCTAACAATCTTTCTCCAATTGGGTCTAAGACTAGGTTTTTAGACCATAAAAACCTATTTACATTCTTAATAATCATTCATAAATAATAAGACCTTAATAAATTAAATAATTCTTGTAAATACCTCTTAGGTACTCTATAAACCTTATCCAAAAGTCTTAGGTCCCCATAAAAATTCTACATGGGCTAATGAACGTGAGAACTTTCCTCTCGAATATAAAATGCCCCATTCGAGTACCCTTTGAAACACATGAGGAATTTTCTTGAATTTTCATCTCCTTATCTAACCTCAGACCTCATAAAAATATTTGAAAAATATTTCCTGACCATATTAAATTCCAATACAATCTTCACCAACCTACAAACACCCTTTGACCCTTCACAAGGCCTCACAAGCTCTCCTAGGCCAATTAAGACAAGAGCCAAATAACCTTGCAGACCACTTTCAACCACATAGAAACCATCTATCTGACCTATCAATATCTTATACACATGTAAAATTATTATTAAAATAATATTGAGCTCCATACCATGAAATACAATCCATATGACTTAAAACCCTATAAGGAACCATGCATGGTCAAACCTACTAGACCTGCATACTTCATGAGAACCTCATGAAATCATTATGACCTATATAGAACATTATAAGATCATGTATTTTAATAACATAAATTCATCCAAATAACCTTCATGAAAACCATATATCTACACCAAGCACATTAGACCACCATGCTCCATCTCATTGTACCTATTATACCACTTTGTCATTGTACATGCCTTATAAACATCAATGATAACACTTACCGTCAATTTACCAATAGTTGCATGACAAGAAATAAATGAATATTATTTTTAGTAGAAGAAAGTTGTTTATGAAATAATATTTCATCTATAGTTGGTCTCTTGAGGTAGCTTGATCTGGTGTAGTGCTTTGAAAGTACTTGGGAGCTTGGTTTTAGGTGAATCAATCTATAGTGTGTATGTTCTTGTCATTCTAATTAGTAGTATGGTGAATCTTAAGAGAATACTTATGGGCACTATAATTTTCAATATTGGTATGAATTTAGGGATAACTAACTTAGGTTTTTTAAGTGTGGTATGATGTTTTGACATGTTTCTTGTGAGAAAGATGTGTCAAGGAGAAGATTGTGGTTGCATATGTGGTCACCATGTGAGGGGAAACATATGTGAGATGCTCCAATAGTTATGGAGATATTAATAATTATAATAAATTTGTGAACTCAAACATGTTTATATGATGACTCGATCAAACCAAGTCAGGTACTTTGACAATGTATTGAATCCTCATGCATAAACAAAAAGGGAGCTTTGTTAATGGTCAGGTCCTAGGATTAGAGGACTATGTAATATAATTTTATTGATAAAAGAGAGTTGAAATTAATTGATTTTTGTTTGTGAAAATTTATTAGGTGTCTTAGTGGCCTCATAATTTTATCATTATTATTTTTTGGTATTTTGGCATGTTGATTGTTGTATGTGCAAGGTTTATAAGCTAGATAAGGCGATTTCTAGGTGTCATTTGAAGAAATGAAATTTGTTAAGGTTTTTTAGTGGGAAATGAATGTTTTTTGACCTCATTTAAGTATGTTCTAGGAGATTTCAATTTTTAGAGGTCTTTTGTGTGAAAATTAAAGAATTTTATTTGCTCTCGGGATTCCCAATTTGTGCTTAAGGGTATGCAGTCCAAAAAATCATGGTATAGAAATTATGGTTTCCCAAAGTAGTCTAAGCCAAAAATTTGGTGTAAAAGTGTGAATTTATGACCTCCAAATATTAAAAACTTTTAGATATGGTCATTGACTGGAAGATGCTATGTTGATTGAGTTTCTCTTATAAACCTAGTATTTGTGATCATGTTGGAAAAGTAGTTTACATAGTGATTTGAGATTTGAGGCTACTTAATTAGTTTAAATGACCAAATTTATGCTAAAAAATTATTTCAAATTCTTCTATAATTTCATGAATTTGTTATATGGAGGAGGATTTGTGTAAATGGAGGGCTAATTAGCTAGTTGGTTTGTGAAAGAAATATTTTTTAGAGGAAGAGCTAAGTGTTTATTTTTGGCATGTGTGAGTGGGCATATCAAAATGCTCTAGATATGAAATTATAATACATGAAAGTTCATACATATAAATTTATGGGATATTCAAGGTCCAATTAGGGCTACATGGACTCTAAGCAAGTCTAGTATGAATAAATGGACTTTTTGGTCTTTTTATCCAAAGCATATGGTACTAAAAAAGGTTCCTAAGTTTAGGTGACTTAGGGGGAGTCCTTATTAATTTTTAATAGGTAATTTCATGCATTTTCTGAATTTCATGTATGTTTTATCTTCATATAAGCTATGTATGATCAAAGAAGATTGTAATCTTGGATCATGTTTTAGAATCTCAAGGTAAGAAGAGCTATCCATAGAGTTAGGGGGAGTTTGTATCATCTCTCATAGGTGGTTATTTCCTATTTTTATTTTTTTAAGTTTTTTTAGGTCCTTAGGATCAAAATATAATCCCACTTTGTCATTATGTCAAAGGGGGAGAAAGTACTTGAACAGAGAGAGAGATAGAGTCTGAGCATAATATTTGTATCGGTATTTAACATCAATGATAAAGGGGGATATTATTTTAGGTTTGTCAATTATTAATCCAAGGTGACCAAGGATTTTTATGTGGTATCATGTGTGCTATAATGATAATGATAAAGGGTGTTTCAATGTGCTTCAATGTTCTTGCATAATTCTTTAGTGTTTGACTTGGATAAGCAATTGATGGATAATATTTATAGTATGAACATGCTACAGAGAACCTATGGGATGTTATGAGTTCTTAGAATAATTATTTAAGTGAATGGAATTCACAAAAATATTCATATTAATTTCTAATCTCAATTAATCATCTTGACAGATAAAGATGAGTCAACAAATTGATGATGCCATATTTCACATGTGTGAATGTTTCAAGAGTAGTTTGATACATGGATGGATTCCCCTATGTGAGGATATCATATAGTTAAATTTATAGGCCTATAAATAGAGCATATAAAAATTGATTAAGGTGAAAATTTGGCTTCTCAGATAGAATTTACCAAGTTCCCATACTTAGCCAAATTTGAGATATCGAAGATCTATGATGAACGTTGATTGGATCAAAGATTTAATAGTGAGAAATTTATCTAACTAGAAAAGGATAAAAAAAGATCACATATTATTTTTATTAGTTATCCAATGGTTTTATCTTATTCAAAATTTTAAAGGATGCTTATATTAAATGCACTAGTGACATGTGTCATAATCACGAAGTTTTGACAAAAGATCAACAATGCCTGAGTGCTCATGCATATTATGATCCAACAGAGGGTAATTGGTCAAATAGCCAAGATTTAATGAAGGGATATAAATTGGTGTAATTAAATTAGATTAAAATATTTAATTTTCTTATAAGTCACATGTATCTTTTAAGTGGTATAATTTCATTAGTGATTGGCTATAGGGTGTGCAAAAGGCATGTAGAGCTACCAAGTGACACAATCTAGGTAATATAGATCTAAGATCAATGGTTAGAATTTTAAGGTAAATAATAGGATAATTATGAAGATATATATATATATATATATATATATATATATATATCTCAAATTTTCCATAGATTAAGAGATGAGGTCAAAGTTTCTAATGTTTAGCATTATGAAGATATATATATATATATATATCTCAAATTTTCCATAGATTAAGAGATGAGGTCAAAGTTTCTAATGTTTAGCATTTGCTCAATGACCATTGGAATTTAAATATTCAAATTAACGAGGGAAAACTAGTATACAATGTTTGAGATATAATGTTTGATATATGTATAATTTGATCATGGTGTAAAAGTAAAAAAAATAAAAGAATAAAAGTCACATCTATAAACACTATTTATAAGGTTTTAATACTTTTTTAGTAAGAGATATTGATCTCAAAAGTTAACTATGTGTTTGACCATGTTCTACAAGTGACTCGAGAAGGAAAATTGAGTTGCTATTGATATCATTTTGATGTATCAAGATGAAATAAATATTGGATAGATTTTTATAGATTATGAATACTATTTTTATGGATATTTAGGTTTTAAAAATCCATATTATGTATGAACAAAGTCTTACAAGTTGATTGTGTTTGTTGAATACACTGGCAGTTTGAGTGACCATCTTACAAAGGTAATTTGAAGGTGTTTTGAGAGACATTATGGAATAAAATGAATATTAATATGTAAATAAAATACAAAAGACTAATGATAAGATATTATATTTCACTATATGCCCCTGATCAGTTCTGGCCAGTCAAAATAGCTTGACTATATATGACTAGTTTGAGTGGTCATTCTGAGAGAGTTGATTTGAGTGTTAGAGCCTATGTTGGAGTGTCTAAAGAACATGGAGTTGTATCTAAAGTCATAAATGGTTCACCCATGTGATATATATATATATATATATGAAATACTTTTATTTTTTCTTTAGAATTTTGACAATATATTTTATGTATATGAAGACCTGAAGAGCAAGGAAACCTAATTGGTAGGTTTAAGGTGTGAGATGGTGTTACATATGGAGTGGACCCATACGAGAGTTATCAAGGGGATATTTTAGATTGACTTTATGTGTTTTAATAATTGGTAAAGGTTTAAGGTGGTCTAAGTAGTCTCACATGTGACGTGTGAGTATGAAGGGCTAATTGTTTTAGGTCTCATTAAGGCCTAATGGAGGATTTGAGTCTTAAGTAATATGACTAACATATGGAGTGGATTTAATCACCCATTAAATGTGTGTGAATAAATATTTAAAGTTTAATATAAGTGTATGAATCATCTTATCCAACCAGGATGGGTTAGACCAAGAGAGTGGTTTTAGTACAAGGCCTAATTGACCTATTTGTGTTAGTTATGTAAGTTTGGAGCCAAGCAAAGGAGATAACCTTTGAAATAGAAGTATAATTAATTTAAGACCAATAGATATTATAAATTATCAATCATGTTTATTTGATTGAGGTGATGAAGGTGAACATAGAGGTCATTGGACCTAATGAGACTATAAGAGGTAGATTGAGCGAGTAAGCCCTATAAGCTAATTGAGTTAGTGTGCTTAATGGATGAATTTAAGATGAGATAAGGTTGAGGATTATGTTCATGACCTAATATTCATGTTACTGATGTTGTAGAATTTTTTTTACATGTTTTCTAAATGTGCATGTGCTTAGAAGTGAAGAGTGATACAAAAGGGTGTTTTGGATACATTACTTGAGTGTGCAAGTTTGTGAGAGTGTAAAGGGGAAAGAGAGAAAGTAAGATAAGTACATCATCAGGTGTATAAGACATCAAATCATAGGTGGTGATTAGTTAAAGGTAGATAATTGGGTGATTATTTGCGTATGGGGTTGGTTCTTCCTTGTGGGATAGCTATGTCACTAAATTAATAGATAGATGTTCCTTGATTAGTTGGTGCTGATCTAAATGTTAAAACTTAGCTTTATAGGATTGTAGTCCATCTTATAGGTTTTAGTGGGTTTTATCCCCCAAGAGAGATTCCAACATATATCATAAGTTATGTGCTTGATCTTTCTATATCTTCCTTATTTATTTTAACGGTTAATTTATATGCATCATGATTGTATGTGTTGAATGTTTAAGGAGTTTGGAATTGAATTAGATTATCTACATTCACTGATTCACCCCCCTCTCATTGATTTCACCTCTAACATTTCTTGCATAATTAATGAAAAAGGAATGATTTAAACTCACTCATGTGACATCATATATCTTTGTTATGAAACTTAATGTGGATCAAATGAAAATGGAAACTTATCTTTAGATAATGAAATAATATTCCAACTTATGTTGAGTTTAAGGTGAAAACAAATGAAAATAATCATGGTGTGATGATCCTTAAAAATATGAGATCTTGGTACAAAGATGCATATGGGATATTACCATTGCATATTGTTTGTATTTGTGATGTTTAATAGAGAAAAGACATATTTTTAAAGCATATATATTCTTATGTATTGATATAGGCATGCTTTGTCTTAATTGACCTAGTTGTGGTAAAAATCCTAATTTACTTGTATGATGAATATATAGCATTATGATTTTTAAATTTAAATGAAATGTTATGTGGTTTGATTGTTGAATATAAAAAATAGTGTATAAAGGAAATTATAAACCATCTATTATTGATTAACTTAACATAAAATAGTTTCCACATGATTTAATGACCAGGTACTTTATGTTACCTTCCAATTATATTGAGTTAGGCAAGAACTACTATATTGAACTGATACCCTAATTTACATAGGTGGGATTATATTACATAGGGTAAGGACATATAGATGGTCCTATTAGGATGATATGTACTCCCATTCAGTTTATGGCTTATATTTATGGACTGCATAGGTATACACCTTGTGTTGCATGCATTTCCTAGTGCAATAATCTTGCTCATAGAATCTTTTATGGGTAATCACCATAATTAAGGGAATTGTACATGTGTAAATTTTTTATGGGTTTTGGGTGCATTATACAAACCCTAACCTTTCATAGTGAAATTTATTCATAACTCTACTTATACTTTGAATGATGTAAAGCTCAAATATTTTGGTGGGATCATTTCATAATCAATTAATGTTTATTTTGAGAAGGACTCAAGGGGGATATCTAGAAATATGTGGCTGAATTCATGGTATTTCAAAATAATAAAGGTGAAACCATTAACACCAGAGGTCTTTTACAACCTTTATCCATCTGTAGTTAGGGTTAGGAGGAGGTTTTCATGTATTTAATTAAGTGGTTACCATGTTCTAATGGTAAAAAATGTTATCATGGTGGTTTTGGATTGACTCACCAAGTATTATATTTTTTCCTTATCATATCCATTTATTTCTAGTATATTAGCTTCTATTATTCTCAATATAGTTCATAAATTACATGGTAATCCAAACGTCATTATAAGTGACCAAGATCCCATATTTACTAATATTTTTTGAACTAAATTATTTGTAATTTTGGTCATCTAATTGGATCATAACTCATTCTATGATCCTAAATCTAATGGAAAAAAAATGTATTAAAAAAATTATAGAAGGGTATCTTCATTGTTTTATTTATGCCAAATAAGACAAATGGGTTCATTGGATACCACTTGCTAAGTGGTAGTATAATGTTTATTTTCACACTTTTTCTGAGATGTATCTCTTTATGTAATTATATGGGTATCCACACAATCCATCACTTTAACTTTTATGGTGCATTCCAAGGTTAGAGCTATTAAGGAACACATTCAGCATAAATAAGAGGTATTAGTCAATTTATGAGAGAATTTAGCAATGGAAGAAAATAGAATGAAATAAATAGTAGATCAATACCACAATGAATGAAATTTTGAAACAAGTTATTGGGTCTTTGTTCATTTATCACCATATAATTATAGGGGCATACCACACCCTTAACCTAAGTGAATATTACCCTCTTGCATTTCAAAATGTTCTTAGTATGGTCACCTAATGGTATAATCATGAATAAGTAGTGTGTGTGTGTGTGTGTGTGTGTGTGTGTGTGTGTGTGTGTGTGTGTGTGTGTGTGTGTGTGTGTGTGTGTGTGTGTGTGTGTGTGTGTGTGTGTGTGTGTGTGTGTGTGTGTGTGTGTGTGTGTGCGTGCGTGCATGTGCGTGCGTGCGTGTGCGTGCGTGCGCGTGTGTGTGTGTGTGTGTGTGTATGAGGTAGTTGTTAGACTTTTATAATCATATTATGAATTATGTATTTATTGCATTGCTTTTAAGATTTTCCCCTCAAAATGGTTTAGTCATAATATTCAACTATTTTTTTATTTCATGAATTTTTGTTTTGGATTTTCTTATTATGTTCTTAATTCTATGATATATAATTCTATTATTGTAGATGAGTAATCACCTTATTGATCCATTCCTCACTTTTAGATTTATTTTCCAAGTCTTACTTTAGTCTTATATGTCTATAGAGGTAGTTTCCATGCTAATACAATTAATTTTAGATGTTACCAAGTCCTTGTGTAATCTCCACCAGAATCACTTTAACTATATGTAATTATCATATCGTATAAACACAATTATCAGAAAAATAACTCATTTTCTACTTTTTAAATGAAAATATTATTCTCTAAAATAATGAATATAAAATTTAAAAATAATTGCTATGAAATATTATGCAATATCATCCTCATGATAATTTTATCTTTCATTTTACTTTTGATTCATGTTTATATGCAAAATTAATTTGTTATGAATAAATATTTATAGTTATAAGAGATTTGATTTTAACAATAACACTTATTCCTCTATGAATGTGTACTACTACCTTATAATGAGTGGTTGATATTTAAAAATTCTAAAATTACAATTTATTAATAAGTGGAGGTCTATATTCTACACAAGATAAGAAGATTAAATTTGTATTTCATTAAATTATTTTTCACATATTTAGAATGAGCAAAATTACCTATAATACAATGGTTTTATAATATATTTTGAATATTATCAATTAAGATTCCAATGGGATGTGCATGTGTGCAATGGGCATGTGCCCATTAATCCACATTATTAAATTAAGACTAATATAAATAGGAGTTTGGTATGTCCTTTGTACAAAAATTATATATTGACTATATTATGATAATAGAGCAAGAATTGATCATGTTATGCCCCATTAAACTAATATATTAGTAATATTTTAAGATTATTATTAATTAAGAATCCATTATTTATATCTTGTGTAGAATTTCCACGTTCCCATTCCACACAATCCAAAAGTGTTGGATTCTTATGTTATAACATTAGACTTAACTTGATAGTGTGAAATGGGCACATACCCAAATATCTAGAAAATATAAGCATATCATCAATTAAGAATTCAATATTCTTATAATGTTTAGGTTGTTAGATTCATAATTGATGATATGAAAATTATCTTTTTCAAAATGATCATGTGTCTATTCTATGTAAACCATGAAAATTATGATCATGGGCTTGAGTATACCAAATAATATTACCATGGTATAATCAATTGTACCTATCATCATCCCACAAACAATTACACGTAAAATGATTATGCACAAGGAAGATATATGTTTATTCAATATTAAATTTTTATTATTGTATTTAGTAACAATAATGCACTTTAATAAAATGGAGATGATGTTTTATATCTTGATTGAAATATGCTTGTGATTTATTTTACATAAGAGATTAATAATTTTATCAATTAACCCATTCTACACAAGATAATAATTTTATATAGCTGATAATATTCCAATCTTGTTTAGAATGAGCACATTACCATTATGAAAAAGATAATATGAATATGAATATATAACTACATATGACATTCACATTATAATTGATTGTAACTAGTAAGAACCCATAGATATCTAGAACTAAAATGTTTTTTCAAAAATTTACCCACATAGAACAAATTTTATAAAATCAAATGGGGACCCACTATTTATTGCATATCCCATTTATAGTATCACAATCTTGTGTAGAATGGGCACATGGCCATTGTAAACAAGATAAAATTAATATGAAAATATACCTTCTAACCAATATATTTTAACATAAGCCTGGGGGTATTATTCATTGGAGTATTAGACATCATGGTATATCATTTAACCTTATGATGGTATCACAACATTAGACAACTACATATGTTATTTATTATATAATTAATTGTACCCAGTGGCCTTCCAAAGATAATTACACATGAAATAGATATGCATGAAGATAAGATGCGTCTATTTGATATTAAATTTATATTATTATATTTATTATTAATAATTCATTGTAATAAAATGGATATGATATTTTATATATTGATCAGAATGGGCTTGTGCCTAGTGTATACACATAAGATTTTAAAATTTTATCAATTAATAATGCTTTATATCTTACAAGAACCCTTCAAGTCTCAATATCTTTGAGTGCACACCTTAATGGGTACACTAGGAAAGGGGAGGGAATAATATTGGTGCTTTAAAAGATTATTTTTCTATATACCACCACTTAAAACCAATGCAAGTCCCTTTTTAACATTTTCCTAAGCTTTGACACCTCCATTACATGATTATTTGAGTAATTCACCACCTCAAATATCCCCTACCTAATCCAAAACTATTTTTACAATCCTCTAGACACATTAAAATGGGTCAATAATATTATAATAATTGAGCACATTGCAAGACTAAGTTAGTCCAACTGACTTAGTCCAAGACCTAACTTCTCTATTTCCTAAACAACTAGGTCTATTGAGATGATTATGTTAGATAAAATTCTAGAAGGGTTTAGGGTTAGATATAGATATATATACACATCCTTTACCTCATTTATAATATATATAATCAATAATTTATTCATATTTATCTACTTATCCACTCTTCTACTTGAGGAGTCATTTATTAGGGTTTCATACTTCCTTTAGAGAGAAGAATATTGTCTTGTGGGAAAAGTCTTTTAGATGGATAGGAGAAGTTTTGTATCCTAGAGATAATCTATCTTTATTATCCTTATAAATAAAAATAATATATTTCAAATCAACATTATCCAAGGGAAAAATTGAGGCTCGACGAGTTCATATTCAAGGTAAGTATTCATAACTCTTCATCCTCTTTTATTAGTAGATATATCTATATGTAATGGTTTATGAATGCATTTATCTTTCCATGGTTAGGATTACCTCTACATTGAATTGAGTAGAGTTATTCTTTGTATGTTTGTTTTTTTATGTTTATTATTCCCCATTCGTGACGGAATATTTGGTGAGGACTAGATTAGTTTTTCTTTACTTTATTACAAACCATAGGACCTAGTTAGGGTTATTATGTGGTATTACTTGACTAGCGACTTTGGAACCCTCTATAGTGATATTGTATGGTAAGATAACCCTTAATTAGGTTTAGAGTATCCATATTAATCATGACCCTAATTGTCTAAATATACCAACAAGTGGAATGGCTAGTTTTATTTATCTTCTCTAATATAATTGATTAATAGATTAGTTTTACTTCCTCTTATATACATTTTAGTGAAATTGACATGAACTAATCCATGTATGTTTTATTTCATGATTTCATTTATTTTTATTTCTTATCTATTTCATTTTTTATCACTTGATTAGATCTATCAACTAGGTATAACATTTGATATATAAGTTTAACACATAGTCAATACAATCAATTGTGTTTGGCTTTATGCATGTCATCTTCAACTATAAACAAGTAGATCGATCTAATCAACTTAGTTTTTATTTTTTTCATACAAAATTTTTAGACTCAATCGACCTAGTCAACCTTATTATTAGGTTAAAAATTTTCATATAGATGACAATATAAAAACAATAATACAACATCATTAAAATAATTAGGATCATTATCACCAACTTAGTCATTTATTTCATTCATTTCAGTCCTATTTTTCATAGTTTTCATTTCTATAAAATTATAAATCTATAGTAAACTAATTTGACTAAATTAACTTAGTTATATTATTTATTCTTGCCCAAGAGACTCAGTTGACTTGTTTGACTATGTTTCTTTGACATTTTATTTAATAGATATAATTGATCAAGTCAATTATTTTCTATACTATTTAAATACTCAATTGACCCAATCAACTCAGTACTCTTCAAGAAAATAAATTAACTCAAATTTCTATTAATTAATTCATATTTAATTTTTATGCTTAGAGTAGCACACATAATCTAATTAGGAAGGTTCAATTTATCAATTTAGTCACATTGCTTTTCTTTTATCACACACTTCCAAAGTAAAATTTATCAAAAAACACTAAAAAATTCTACCCAAGGTCTACTTGTATTTCATCACCAATGGGAAGTTAACTCAATTTTTTAAATGAGTATAAACACATAGTTGATGGTATATATTGGAAAATCATCCTACACCCTTATCATTGCAAGATTGTGAAGTGAGGGGGTATGCCCCAATACCAAGTGAGTACCATCACCAATGCATATCCCTTTCAAAGTTAACAACCTAAAACCACATTTAGATTGATTTATTCTAGTTCTTTTCTAAATACAAATTCCCTGTCACATTGTTTTTTAATTTATAACTTAAAATATTCAGTAATGACTTCATATATTAACATTTCTATTTTCAACATTGTTTCTTTCTCTTTGTCAATTGTATATTGTATTAAAAAAATTGTATTGGCTAGCATTGTTATAAGGTTTATGTTATGTATAACAAATAGATTAACTAGGTTAACCTAGTTGCATGTTTGTTTATTTCAATTTCTTTGATAATTAACACTAGATCATCTAGAGTCATAATTGTCAAAACCTATTTTTGCCCTCATAACACAGTCGACCCACGTGACTATGTCTCCTATAGTTTTCATTTCAATAGGACATAATCATCTTATTCAACTTGGTCTCTCATAGGTTGGTATATTTTACTTTATATAAAACATAGTCATTTTTTTTACCTATCCTCTCAAAGGATAGTCTTTTTACCTTCTTACAAGATATATATCTCTTATAGGTTGTCTATTTTGTTTACTTTTATAGCAAATTTAAACTGTTTGATTATGTGTCTTACATAATTTATCACCTTAGCCATATATATATAACATAATTAACATGTTTAATTATGTATTTTATATCCTATGATTATTTTCTTACAAAATAATTTCTATTGGTTTAACCCAGTATCATACCAAGTTATTGTCATTTTCAACAAATTTTTAGCTTCCCTCTCTTATCATAGATTTTTTTTAATGATAATACATTTTTGAATCAAACATAAATGATGATTTTCAATAATACCAACAAGTTTCCTAAAACACACTTTGTGGCACCCAATATAGATCAAATAAATGTCAATGTTTCCACCCACACTACCAACTATGTAACTCGTTATTCTTCCACGACACATAACCCCTTGTTTTTGATATAAGATGAAATTGACCATGATTACATGGTTTAAATGATCCTTTTCATCTATTAAAATCCTCAACATAGAGGTAAGGATCCTACAGTCATCTATAACCTCATGATGGGACCTCATATAGGAAAACCCCATTGACCTTCAACTATCTTTTCGATAAGATTTGGGGAAAGTCACTTTTTTCTATCTACAATTTTTCCCTCTATAATGTCTCCTTCTCACACTATGACCTCATCCTCTATGTCTTATTTCAACTCCATGTGAATTATTTCTACTAACATGGTAGGATCATCCTTTAATGGGGCTCTTCAAAATACTCACATACATAAGCAATGTTAGTAGCATGAGATGCTCTATTAGCATGGGTAACATTAGTAGAAAGTAGCACTAGTACATTTTTATTCAATACATCGATTTTCATGTTTTTTCTCTTTGATCATAAGTTTGTTATTTTTAAAACATTTTTCATTTTCTTCTTTTTTTGTGAATTTTAGTATAAGACCATGGATATGACTAAGAAATTCTCACAAATACCATTTTAACCTTTTTCACCTACTTGGGTTTTTTTTTTTATGAGCTTTAAACATAATACTATGGACAAGACCAAACTCTCCCCATAAAATCTCTTTATTCATTCAAACCTTTTTGAAAAATTGGGTGTTATATTTATAATGTTCAATAAATGGTAAAATTTTTATGATTCCATAATCTTAGTATTAGTTTTTGTTTCTTTTGTAGATAATACTTACACAATATGTTATCATGTTTCCCTACATTTACATACATCCTTATGATAAGCAATCATACTTACCTATCATCATATCCCTCTCATATTATCACATTTTATATGATTTAAGGTAATTCAAATCATTTCATGTTCATTTCCCCTTTATTTCTATCCCTTTCATTCCACTTTGGATAAAAAAAGGTTAATGTCAAGATAACACTTTCATTTAATATGAATAAACAAGACTCTTAGACACCATACTCTCTATGTCCTCTTTATTAGAAACAAAGTTGTAAATTTTTAAATGATAGTCATTTTTAGGACCCATATTTTATTCTTTGAATCCATATAGAGGAGGAATATAAAATGCCATAAATTTTTTAAAATCCATAACATTTAAACAAAATAAAAATATCAAAAGGATATATAAAATCAAAAATTCAACATCATACCAAAAACCATGACTCATAAGACATTTCTTATTCCTAATTTAAGCTAAAAATCCATATTTGGACTCATAATAGAGCTCAATTCCATTGGGGTGTGGTAGGCCAGTAGATTGGGATATGAGAATTCAAAATTAGCTATAGTGTTACCTACTTTCTCACATAAGTACCTAATATTCATAGTAGATCAACGACTCTGTAAGGGGACCTAAGGAAGAGGTAACACATTTTAGGAAGGTAGGTCAATTTTATTGCATATAAACTTCACGAGATTATATTCATACTTAATTTTATAACCCAATATTTTTGTGGTTAAAAGAAGTTATTTGGAGTCCTTAATTTTAATATTCCTCTTGTTTTAATAAATTTAATTTTAGTTTCTTAACTTTGGAAAAGAGTTTCTCTGCCTTTATTTTTATTACATATTCCCCACCACCAATTTCATTACCCCCTTGATAGTAAAGTTTGACTCTAAATCTATTTTAAAACTTTTTCTTTTCCCTCTTCTTCACACCTTCAAACATTCTAGCACTACTTTGTTTTTGTGTTATCTATCTTTAGAACAAAACAATATGCTTGAGTGACTATGGATTATTTTTATTTACACCATTGTTTTTTATTTCTAAAATTTCCATGGTTTCATTGAAATTTTTAAAAACTTATAAATATTTGATATCATTCCTTTCTTTCAAAAAAATATGTTTATTTCTATATTTCATACTTTTTCCATTATTGAGTCAGTTTGGAGTGTTACTTTTCACCCACTGATGTTTTTTCTTGATTTTTTTACTTTTTACATTGTTGAGTGAGTTTGGATTATTAATTATCACTCACTAATTTTTTTCTCTTTTATGCACTTTTTCCATTGATACCTGAGTTTGGATTGTTACTCTCACTCATCAAAGTTGAGTTTATATTTCTTTCCCATATTTGTTTAATTAAGGATTGTTACTTCTTTCACATTGATTTTAGATTTCCATTTTTATGTATCCTTAGTTTAATTATGTTTGTTACCCTTATTACTTAAGGTACATTTATCTGAGTCTTTAATCCATTTAGTAGCCTTTGATTTTTGGTTAACTAATTTGCTCTAATATTTTTGGCTTGGTCATTTGGTTATAACTTTTCATTTATCACCCTAGCTTACCAAATTTCCTTGTATGTCATTCCTACAGACTTAATTTATCTTTATTTTCCTACATTTTTTGTCTTTGATTTATATTTTTGCATCCTTAGGGTTTGTCAAAATTTATCCCTAGGTCGTTCATGATAAAAACTAAAAAACATAATAGATAACCTTTCAATAATAAAGGTAAGTCAAGGTGCACATATATTACTAATTTATTTTAGTTATTTCCTTTTAGTCACTTAATTTTAGTTATTATAAGATCAAAAATACTACAATCTAATTAGCTTCACATTGTGTGTTTTAGTGTTTTTTTCTGGAAGCACCATTTCATGTTTCAACTACATGACATGTGATTAGCTTAGAGTGGGTCATATGTATACACATAGTATTTTAAAAATTCATCAATTAATAATAATTTATATCTTATAATAACCCATTGAATATCAATATCTCTAAGTACACACCTTAAAGGGTGCACTTTGAAGGGGTGGGTAGACCAATAGTGCTTCATAATATTATTGTTCCATATATCACCACTTTAAAATAACACAAGTCCCTCCTATATGTTTTCCTAAGATTTTACATCTCCATTACATTATCCTCTAAGATATTCACTACCTCAAATATCCCCTACCTAAGCCAAATATTTTTTTGGCATCCTTTGAACACTATCAAATGGATCAACCATATTCTAGGAATTGATCATGTTACAAGACTATGTCAGCCCAACTTACTTAGTTTGGGATGTACTTTCTCTATTTCATAAAAAACTAGGTCGACTAGGCTGACTATGTTGGTTCAAAATTTACAAGGATTTAGGGTTATATCTAGATATATATACACATCCTTTACTTCATTTATAATATATAGAATCATTCATTTTCATATATTTATCTACTTATCTACCATTCAACTTGAGGAGTAATTTCTTAGGGTTTCATTCTTCCTTTGGAGAGAAAAATATTGTGTTGTGGGAAAAGTATTTTAGATACATAAGAGAATTATTTTATCCTATATATTACCTATCTTTCTTATCCTTATGAAAAAAACAATATCCTACAAATTATGAATGGTATACCAAATGGCCATGAGAGAGATTGAGGCTCAACAAGTTTGTCTTTAAATTAAGTATACCTAACTCTTACTCCTCTTTTATTAGTAGATAGATTTTCATGAATTGGATTATGAATGTATTTAACTCTCCATGCTTAGGATTACATCTAAATTGACTTGATTAGAGTTATTATTTGCATGTTTATTGTTTATGTTTATTATCCCCCATTTGTGCCACAAGCTTTTTTTGAGCACTAGATTAGTTTTGCATTACTTTATTTCAAACCATAGGACCTAGCTAGGGTTATTATGTGGTATTGATAAAGTAGAGAATTTGGAACCCTATCTAGTGATGTTTTATGATATGAGACCCTTATTTAGGTTTATAAGATACATATTAGTCATAACCCTTATTGCTTAAATGTATCAACAATGAAAATGATAGTTTGATTTATCTTGTCTAAGCTAGGATTGATTAATAGATCATATTTAGTTTCCCTTTTATACATCTATTTTTACATAAAACATTAATAATTTTATCAATTAATCTCATTCTACACAAAATAAGTATTTTTGGTAGTTAATAGTATTTTAATCTTGTGTATAATGGGCACATGCCCATTCTAAATAAGATAAAAAATTTATGAACATACACATGGTAAAAAGGTGGAATGGATTGATAATATAGTTTTACACCACATTAAATCACTATTAATTACCATCTCATAAAAATAAACACATCATAATCAATAAAAAAATTGGTAAGAGATCTCACTCCATTCCCACATCAACCCAAAAATACTAAAAACATTACAAAAGAAATGATCATAACTTAAGTTACAAGCATATTATATGATACCAAAAAATAAGGAGAAACAAAAACTGAGAAGGAAAAAAAAAAAAAACATAATAAAACAAGAAGCAGACACAAAGGGTGAAGAATGAGAAGAAATGTTAGAAAAAGATTTGACCATCAGATTGGAAGGCACAATAAGAAGTTTTAGAAGTGTCATGCCCATTATTTTACACTTAATATTAAAATATACATGACTACCATTATCTCACATGAAACTATACAATTTAATCATAATCTATATATACATACATACATATACATGTACATAAATATGCTTATTAATTTTTCTTATCAACTACTAGAGAAAATTTACCAAATCTATGCCACTAGCTGAGAGGTCAAAGATTTTTCAAGTTCAATCATTAACACTTCATAATCCCATGGTTATATTATTAAAAATATTAATTTAGCTATCAATATTAACCTCAATCCATAATTTACATAGTCAAGTGATAAATTTCCCCTTTGGGTATACTCTATGCCTAAACTCACAGTGGGATTTGATCATGCCATATGGAAAGATTATATTACCCCAACCAAATTATAAAATTTGGGCCATCTAGTCTTTTGATTATGAGTATGTGTCCACTTGGCATCATCTAAGGTCCTCAGGCCCCCAAAGACATCAAGGGGATTATGCCATAGTTATAAGGTATAATCCATTTGGGCTTCTTACTACTTGGATGTTGTCACCTAGTAAAATAACTCATCCTTTGATCCCTAGAGTCATTAAGGGCATCAAGGCCTAGTTTGAAGGTATAATCCCTTCAGTATTTATAGTACTAAGATGTTGACACTTGGTAGCATCTTGGGTCCCTTACCCCATAGAGACATTAAGGGATTCCATAAGGCTTAAAATCCCTTGAGGTTTTGATTCCTTAGGAAACTACCACCTAGAGGCATCCTAGTACTCAGATACTTGAGTATTAGACATAATAGTGTAATATAAAACCTTATGATGGTAATACAACATCATAAATCTAAATATACAATTTATGGTATAAAAAATTGTACCTAAAATTTTCCCATGAATAATTAGACTTTAAATGTATATGCATAAAGATGAGATGTGTTTGTTTGATATTATATTTATATTATTATATTTGATCTTAATAATGCATTGTAATAAAATGAAGATAATATTTTATATGTTGATCAGAATGAACTTATGCCTAACTTAACATAAGACATTAAGAATTATATCAATTAATCCCATTCCATATAAGATAAGGATTTTTGGCAATTGATAGTATTCCAATCTTGCAAAGAATGGGCACATGCCCATTCTGATCAATATAATAATATTACTAACATCAAACTTTTAACTAATATGTCATAACACAAGCTTGGGAGGATTATTAGGTGGAGTAATGGACATAATATTGTACCAAATATCTTCTTAATAGTACCACGACATAATAAAGTCATGTTTTCCATTCATAGTATAATTAATTGTAACTAGTGGCATCCCACAAATAATTAGACCTGAGAGGATTTTTCCACAACTTCCACTTAGACATCCCTTTTTATGAAATAAAATCATGAACCATTATTAATTGAAAATACCTTTTATAGTACTCAAAAATTTTGTATAATGGGCACATTCCCATTATAAACAAGATAAGAATAATATGAGCATCCACTTTCTAACCAATATGTTGTAACATAAGATTAGGGGTTTCTTCAGTGGATTATTAGACATAATAATTTATGACAAAACTTTTCAATGGTACCAAGGCATCATAAGACCACATATATCATTTTTGGTATAATTGATTATATGTAGAAACTTTCCCTAGAGAATTATACCTAGAATGTATATGAATTAGGATGAGATGTGTCTATTTGAGATTAAATTTGTATTATTGTGTTTAGTATTATCAATGCATTATAATAAAATGGAGATGATATTTTATATCTTGAACGGAATGGGTTTGTTCCTAATTTTACACAAGGCATTAGGAATTTTATCACTTAATCCCATTATACACATGATAAATATTTTTGGTAATTCATAGTATTTTAATCTTGTGTCAAATGGGCACATGCCCATTATGAAAAAGATAAGAATAATATGAACATCCACATGGAATGAATGTGGAAGGAGTGGAGAAGGTAGTTTCATAGCACATTCAACCAATATAAATGTTTAGCTCAACATAAAAAACACCCTCACAATCAACAAAACATATAGCAATAGATCTCACTCCATTCCCACATCAACCCAAAACTATCAAAAATGCTAAAAAAATAATGAACACATCATAAATACAAAAATAAACTATATTCCACCTAATATGAAGTAGAAATAAAAAATATAAAGTAAAAAATCCCACATAAAAAAACTAGAAGTAGAAAAAGACAGTGAAGAATAAGAATAGACATTATAAAAATCCCTAGCCATCAGATTGGATAAGGCACAATAAGAAAACACACAAGTAGATGTATAAGTGTCATAACCATTTATTTTACACTTAATATTTAAACATACATGACTACCATCAACTAACATGCAACAAGACCCTAGAATAATAAGCATATATATATATGAAGTAGAAATAAAAAATATAAAGTCAAAAATCCCACATAGATAAAACCAGAAGTAGAAAAAGAGGGCTAAAAATAAGAATAAACATTATAAAAATCCCTAGACATCAAATTGGACAAGGCACAATAAGAAAACACACAAGTAGTTCTAGAAGTGTCATAACCATTTATTTTACACTTAATAAATATTGAAACAGACATTACTACCATCAACTAACATACAACAAGACCTTATAATACTAATCATGTGTGTGTGTATGTGTGTGTGTGTGTGTGTGTGTGTGTGTGTGTGTGTGTGTGTGTGTGTGTGTGTGTGTGTGTGTGTGTGTGTGTGTGTGTGTGTGTGTGTGTGTGTGTGTGTGTGTGTGTGTGTGTGTGTGTGTGTGTGTGTGTGTGTGCGTGTGTGTGTGTGTCTATCTAATTTTTTTTGGTCAACTTCTAGATAAAAAATTTACCAAGATTATTCCTAGATAAAAAATTTACCAAGGTTAAAAAATTTATGGGATTTCAATTCCTAAGATTATTCCACTTGGAATAGTCATAGGTCTTTATACCCCAAAAATAATTAAGGGGATAAAGACCTAGTTTTAAGGTCTAATCTCTCCAGGTTTACTAATACCAAGATGTTGCCACTAAAGGTATCAAGACCTAGTTTTAAGGTTTAAACCCTCCAACATTTTTAATATTAATATGTTTCCACCTAGAGGCATCTTAGGCCCCCAATTCCATAGAGGTGTTAATGGATTATTTAGGGCTCAAAATCCCCTAAGGTTTTATGTCCCTAGGAGACTTATACCTAGACACATTCTAGTACTCAGATATTGGAGTACTAAACATAATAATGTATCATGAAACCTTGTGATGCTACTATAACATCAAAAAACTACATATGTCATTTGAGGTATAATCAATTATACATAATAAATAACCATAGATAATTAAACCTAAAATGTAGATGCATGAGGATGAGATGTGTTTGTTTGATATTATATTTGTATTATTGTATTCAATCGTAACAATAAATTTTAATAAAATGGAAATGATATTTTATATCTTCATCTAAGTTGGTTTGTGCTTGATTTTACAAAAGACATTAAGAATTTTATCAATTAATCCAATTATATATAAGATAAGGATTTTGGTCATTCATAGTGTTCCAATCTTGTGTAGAATAGGCACATACCCATTCTAAAAAAGATATGAATAATATTAATATAAACATGGTTTCCATTTTTATGTAACAAAATCTTGGGGAATTCTTCAATGGAGTAATATAAATAATAGTATACCTTATATCCTTATCATGGAACCATGGCATCAAAAAAATACATATGTCATTCATAGTATAATCAATTGTAACTAGAGACATCCCATGGAGAATTATACCTGGTATATTTTTTCAAAAACTTCCACTCAAACACCCCATTTTATTAAAATAAATGGGGACCCACTATTGTTTTAATATCCCATTTATATTATTCCAATATTGTGTACAACTAAATAAGATAAGAATAATATAAACATTCACCTTCTAACCAATATGTTATAACACAAGCTTGGTGGACTTTAATGGATTAATAGGCATGATAGTGTACCATGAAACTTTGTGATGGTACTACAACATCAAACAAATACATATGTTATTTACAATATAATTTCCTATACCTAATAGCTTCCCATAGAGAATTAGACCTCAAGTACAGCATGAGGATAAAATGTGTCTATTCAATATTAAGTTTATATTGTTGTATTTTGTTTTAACAATGCATTATAATAAAATGGAGATGATATTTTAATTATTGATCATAATGGACTTTTGATTTATTTTAGATAAGACATTAGTAATTTTATCAATTAGTCCTACTACACAAGATAAATATTTTTGGTAGTTGATAGAATTCTAATCTTGGGTACAATGGGCACATTCCCATTCTAAACATGATATGAATAATATGAACATCCACGTGGTTTTCATTTTTATATAACATAATATTGGTGGGATTATTTAGTGGAGTGATAAACATAATAGTATACTAGAGAACCTTTCTATGGTATATTGGAATTAGACATCTATATAGGTCATTTGTATTATAATCAATTGTAACTAGCATCATGCCACAAAGAATTAAACCTATTTTTTTTTTTAACAACTTCCACTTGGACCAAAGAGCTTAGTTAGGAATAATTGTTCATAAAAAGGGATGTCAAGATAGAAACCATGAAGATTCAATGTCACAATTAGTATAGTCAATTAAGATTTGAAAAAATATATTTAAAGAAGGCTTAAAATACTAAGTCACAAACTATAAAAATTAAAAATAAGGTAGAAGATATGAATCAGTTAACACTACAAAAATCAAGTTATAGACATCCTACAAGAGCATATGTTATCTACCATGAATAACAATGGTTAAAATTCAAGTTCATGAGAGTCTATTGTGACATGCCCAAACTAGGAAGTGAGCCTTACTCCTTATTTGAATTATATAATAGTGGCACTTTTAAGGATCAAAATTAGTTATTTGTATTCTATATGCACAACTATGTTATTCATCACGATAAATAATGGAATCCAAACATGTATTTGGGTTATGTGCTTTTGAGATATTTTTATTTTTATCTTGAAAATGAGAAGAAAAGGGGTGAGGAATTAGATGAGTATCATAATAAAGATAAATAAACCACATTAATGATCATAGGGGAGGATATTAGGCCAAATGTGATATAATCATATTGGATTGCCTTAATAAATGAAATGAAGGTAGCTACAAGAACTAGGATGGGAAAAATAGAGGACCAAAATCATTACTTGGCCTTTAACATATAAATAATTCAAGAAACCTAAAATGATTATTCAGTTACATGGAAGGAACTTACCTTTGAATTAAAAAATAAAATATCCATTCTCAAGGTATAGTACAAAACCTTGAGATGGTACCATGAAATGAAATAACTACATATGCAATTCAAGGAATAATCAATTATAATTGGTAGTATCACACAGAGAATTAGACTTGAAATATTTTTTCAAAAACTTCCCCTCAGACCAAAGACCTCAATCAAAAACAACTAGTCACGAAAATGGATCTCAAGATACAGACCATGTATATTTTGATGGCACAATTAATATAGTTAATTAAGAGATGATAAAATATCTTTAAAGTAGAAGGCCAAACACATAGTGTCACAAAATTTAAAACTAAAAAATAAGGTAGAATATATGAGTCAACTAAAATTATAACAATTATGTTTTAGACCTCATGTAAGAGTGTATGTTGTCTATCTTGATAAGCATTGGCTAAAATTACAATTTGTGAGATTTTATTATGAGATGATCGTTTAACTAGAAATTAGCCCCCACTCCTTATTCAGAATATATAATATTATCACTCGTAAAGATGAAAATCAATTATTTGAATTCTATATACACACATATATTTTTATTCATAACCAAGAATGGATTCAAAACCTATATTTTGTTGATGTGCTTATGATTTTTTTTTTCTTATCTTGCTAATGAGAAAAGAGGTGAGGAATTAGATGAGTATTATGATAAAGAGAAAAAAAAACATATTAATTACTAGAGGGGGGATACTAGGCCATATTTAATAGAAGTAGATTGGATTGATTTAATGAATAAAAGGGAGCTAACTACAATAACTAGGATGGAAAAAATACAGTACTAAAATTAGTACTTCACCATGATCATATAAATAATTCAAAAAATTGACAATGCTTGTTTATTTAAATGGAATGAGTTTGCCCCATAATTGAAAATGAAATATCCATTCTCAAGGTATGTCATGGAACCTTGAAATGGTATCACATTAGATAAATACATATTCCATTCATAGTATAATCATTTGTACATGATGGTATCACATAGAGAATTAGCCCTAAAATATTTTTTAAACAAATTCCATTTAGACTATAGAACATAGTCAAGAAGATTTTTTCATGAAAAGGGTTGTCAAGATACAAACCATGTAGGTTATATGATACAATTAGTATAGTCAATTAAAATATGAAAAATATATTTAAATAATAAGGTCAAGGACGTAGAGTCACGAATTTTGAAACTAAAAAATAAGGTATAATAAAGGAGTAAGTGTTAGAAACCCAAGTTGTACCCTATTGAAGCATATTATTTAGATCTCCTTCAAACCTAGACTAATATTAGATTGTTCTATAGGTTGTGGGATACAAGTATCTTATACTAAACCTATAGATTATGAGGGTAGATCCTCTAATGTATGTATTTTGAATCAATTGCTAAAACTTGCTTTATTTTAGGGGTGAAAAGATTTAGAAATATAACTAAAAGGAAAAATATATCCTAGTCATGGTTAAGCACCTAATGTAATCATTAATTCACTCAATTTGAACTCTAAATAACAATAATAAGCAATACAAATCATTGAAATTTATAACTCCAAGGTACTCCTATGAAAAAGTGTTTCACATAAAGGTTTCCTCAAGTGATCAAAGCATGAGGGAAATGATGGAAATCATGATTCAAGACACTAAAAAATAAATATCTCCACTCCAAGGTCAATCAGTAAACATTCAAGCACTATATGTGACCTGCATAATATGATATACTAGTAACTAGGTGAGATTAGGACAGTCCAATGGAGAAAACACTACCACATGTGCAAATCAAACTAATAAAAAAAACTAAACCTATATCAAGGAATATGAAATAATAATTTTTATTATCTTAAAAGGATACAAAGCTTAATATTGGTAGAGTTTCATCATGCCCAAGAGAGGGATCATGAAACAAGGCCTAAAAGCTTGAATATATAAAAAAATGAGAAGAGAAGAAGAATGACGTAGAGGAGAAGATAAGAACATCAATATATCCTTATATCAAGTAATAATTTTGTTACAAATAACTATAAATAGTCCTCAATAAATCTATTTAATGATGATAATCCTTAACTTTGCTAGATAACTCCTGTACTTTTCCATTTAAGGATTAGTTAACTCATGGATTGACACTCAATATTAGTTATGCATGTGATTGGTAGTTGAAGGCTAATTATGCATAGAATTTCCACTCAAGGTTTAGTTATATATAATTAGGCTCAGTTATTCCTTGATTATCACTTAATTTATCCCTCTCAATAGTCTTCTACTCCATGTTTAACTTCATTTGATTGACCAAGTAGGTCTACTTGGCTAATTAGGCCTAGTAGCCTAACTACTTGTACTTGATGGCTATCAAATCCTACATGAAACCTTTATAACCTTAAAATAGAGTGATTTTTATATGTTAATAAATTTATCACATCATTAAATAGGTCCTCTTTGGCAAGAAACACCTACAAATCTATCAAATTAGGTGACTAGATCACCTTGTCCTTCACTCCTGTAGAATAGATATTTAGAATGAAATTATAAGGGCACATAAATTCATGGTTTTTATCATTTTATTAATTAAGGAGGTATAAAAAGTGTCAATATTTATTCTAAAATTATTTTTACTTCCTTAAACTACCTTTTACCTCTCTTTTTGTACTTTTTCCTCTCAAAACCCACTTTTCTAACATGTCCGTACAACATCCGTATAAATAAATGCCATGGACATCAACCTATATGAATGTTTTATATGATATAATTTGTATTAATTTGATTTAAATATATTTATATTCCTTTTCCTTTAAGTTTTCTCAAATGCGTTTGTAGTAGGGTTTTGGGAGGGTTTAAGAGTACTAAGAATTCTTAATGATGATTTATAAAGTTTGGGCATTGAATGTCTAAACCAATGCCACAAAAAATTATTATATTAGTCAGTAAACCTCTCTTAAACATGTATAAAATAAATTTAAAACTTAAAAAACCACTCATGACCACCAATTTACCAAGTTTCATAGCTGTATCATGCCTATATAGGCTTTAAAACTCATTTTTTCCCCAAAACTAGTTAGTGGGATGCCTGGGTTTTCATATTTAAGGTTCATGATTGAGTTTGCTTCTTTTCACCTTATAACTATGAATGAAAGTGTAAAAATTACTTTTAATTTTATATTAACCTTATTGAAGTAGGATTTATCCTTCATTGTTCACTTTTCAATCTTATGCAACCTATCAACACACTATATCTCTTTATTTCCCTCAATGTGACTACCTATGCTAACACTATTGTAGGTGATGATTGGGGGATTGAAAGTGGTTTTATCCATTACATAATCAATTATCATTATGGATACATAAAAATTCATTGGTAACCTCTTCTCATCTTTTTATTTGGTACATTTTCTCTTTAAGGGCACTCTTAGGCTCCTATTATCTCTATTTCATACACAGGTCTATGTACTTTTATGAATTTGTAGACTTTGAGTAGAATTATTGATCTTGGTGAACACATTAAGATATAAAATTAATAATTAAAAATAATATTTGACTTCATAATATTATTTTTTTAATAAATTTTATCTTGAATTGCACCTATATAGGGTATGTAGATATGTTAGTACAATTGACCCTAGCATGACTGTGTGTGACCATTTCAAAGTTGAACTTGGAGTAAAGAATGTTTGTGGAAATATTCAACATACCCTAACCTATTACACATTTTCATTTTTCTTATAAAGCCACCATTTAATCATGGGACTCATCCATAGATTAATTTTTTCCCATCCTATTTATAACTTGGAGATAGGCTTGTCTTGGCAATGTTGTAGGTAATCTTTGATGAGGTGAATGACTATTATACTTTATAATTTGGACCCGATGACTTGTCATTCTTTACCATATTAAGTGAATACCAATATTGAGAAGAAACTTAGTTAAAATTAAAGGAAAAATAACACCTTCCTCATAGTCTTGATGTGATCTAATATTGGCATACCTCAAGAGGGATTCAAACACTATTTTAGGTGAATATTTTCACAAAAATATGTCCTAGAGGGACTATTTTAGATAATTTGGACTTATTTATGGTATAACTACAAAAAAATGTCAATAATACACCTAAATTATTCAAAATTTTATAATTTTAAATTATCCATAATATAATAAATGGGTAATAGATCCAAATTATTACCATACTCTCCATGTTCAACTTGTTAAAAACCCAAAAAGCTATTAATTTTCAAATATTATCTCGCATCCAATTTAGGGACATAAGTCCAAATTATCTAAAATAACCCTTATAATTTGAGTTTGATCCATACTTATGGTCTACCTATGATTCAAATTTCATGTACTTAACTTTGAAACATTGTCACCTCCATAGTCATTACTCCACCTTTTGGACATAGACATTTCTTCATAAAAAGCCAGACTATGTATGAAAATTTGGCCTTTGTATGGATTGTGTGTAAGTTTTAGGTATTGAAACAACCTCAAAAAACCTCCAAAAAGTCACTCTAATACTATTTATTTACCTTTAATCCTCATTAAGTTCCACTCTCTCCTCATATTCTTGATTTGATTCGATATTACATATTTGATCTCACCTTTCTTTACTATGGTTGTAGGTGGAGATTCTTATGTTGCTTTTATGGACATAGATAAATATTGGGTGATAAATGAGCTTGAGGAGGTCACCATAATGACTATGATATTATTAAAAATGAATTAGAGTGAAAACCTTACTTTTGGACATTAATCCATATGCCTTCCTTGAAATTTATGAACAAGATACTATAGATGTTTCATGACCTTGGTTGTAGATGATCTTTAACCTCTATTTAGAAGTGTATAGTATTGTATAGTCATACCCTCATGACCATAATAGTTTTTGATGTATTTTAATATTATTTAACAATGCATACATGATATTAAAGTGAATGATAATTTATATGATGATATTGGTCACAAAAATGAGAATGGAGATGGAGTGGAAAGCTTGCAACAATAATGAAAGATAATGTGAAAGTCTATGAAATGGGATGAACATGAGGGAGGTTAGAAGAACATGAATCCACTATGAATACATATAATGAAGGATTTTATCTAAGAATATTCATATAAATTAGAAAAATACACCATTTTATAGGTTTTTAAACAATAATATGTTGCTAAAATGAAAATCTAAGAATCATAAAAAAACCTTAACAAATGTTATGTTTCCTTAACCTTTGATAAACTATGACTAAGAGGAGGTTTGAGGGTGATGGAGGGTGATTTAACCATGATATATTGAGGAACATTTGAGATACCTAAATTAGGAACACATGAACATGAAAGAGACCTACAAATTATGTCATGATGAGTCTTGATAACCATAGATCAACCACTCAACTGTACAAACTCTGCAAACTACATGTAAACTACAGATTTGGCATTCATTTTTATTATTGGGATCCATATGAACTCAAAAATTTGAAAATAAGTTTAATAGTGGCATGTAAATGTGGGTAATAATCTTGATAAGCTCTAAAAACTTCCATTTTTCTTTATTGATGATTAAGAGAGGAGAAAACTCAAAAAATTGACTGCTTGCCTGAATGAAGGAGCCATAGTGAGTGCCTTAACTTATAGAGTATTATTAATAAAGGATAAATAATTAAATTAGGAACCAATTCCCAAATATGAATCTGTCTTAAACCCCTTAATCTTCCCAAAATTCTAGATCTTGATTTTCTCTCTCATGGTCATACCATCTGAAAACATGAATGGCTCTCTCTCTCTCTCTCTCTCTCTCTCTCTACTATACATATATATATATATATATATTTGAGGATCAGTTTTGAGTTTGTTTTTTATCCTTTCTCCTTGAATATTTTCTATAAAACTTGTTATGGAACCCTCTTTAAATTCTTGGCCTCCATTGTACATAAAAATCTTTACAAATTTGTACTTCTACATGCAAATGGCCTTTCTCTTTCATTTTATTCATACTTCAAGTTTGGAACTACCAATTTAGGGAAGTAAAAGGATAAGTATGAGTCATTAAGCATATTAAAATAATAATAATAAACCTTTTTGAGAGAAAAATGGGATATTTTGACACATGGGAAACTCATTGGAGGCCAAAATAATACTTTAGGATTACACATGATGAGAAATTTTAAAAGTATGAACATTTGAATTAAAGAAAAATCACGAATATTAAGGTGTTCCAAAGTATATAATGATTTAGTGGCCCTTTAAGGTTTAATTTTGTCATTTAAAGACTAAACCTTCACTTTTAGACCACCTTCACATACTTTCATAGGAAAATTGCTAATGAATATCATGGAAAAGTACCTAATAACCTTGTTAAAAGCTATTCATGAGACTTTTATATATTTTCATCACCCCTATTCAAGGTTTACAGACCATTATGCTTGAAAATACTAAATATATATGTAAGTCATTAGTTTCCACCTTTCATACATCTGTATCAATGCACTTTAGATCAAAACGGGACTTGAATTATTTATTAGAACATCATAATGACAATTGACACCATTGGAATGACACTAAGGCACACTCCCTTCTCTTGATAGTTAATGAACACTATGATGTCCATGAAAAAATTTCAACAAGTTAACACTTCAACAATTAAGTTACAGACCTCGTGTAGTAATGTATGTTGTCTACCTTGAGGAGCATTGGTTAAAATTATAGTTCATAAGAGTTTATTATGAGATTCCCATTTAACTAGTAACTAAGCCTCACCCCTTTAATATATATATATATATATATATTTATATATATATATATATATATATATATATATATATGTATGTATGTATGTATATATATATATATGTATATGTCACTCCTAAGGATATAAAATAATTACGTGAATTATATATACACAACTATGATGTTCATCATGACCAATAGTGGAATCCAAACATTTATTTGGGTGATGTGCTTATGATATTTTTTTCTTCTTATCGTATAAAAGAGAAAATAAGAGGTAAATAATTATGTGTATCATAAAAAAGAGAAATAAACCACATTAATGATCAGATGGGAGGATACCATTCCATATGAGATATAAGTAGATTGGATTATATTAATTAACAAAAGGGAGGTAGCTACAATAACTAGGATGAAACAAATAAATGAATGAATAAAATTAGTACTTGTCCTCGATCACATAAACAATTCAAGAAACCTACAATGCTTATTCAGTTAGATGGAATGATCTTACCCTTTAATTGAAAACAAAAGAGCCATTATTAAGTTATACGATAGAACCTTGCGATCATATCATGACATTATAAATATACATTTGTCATTTATGCTATGATTAGTCATACCTAACATAATTATTAAGTGAGCCTCACTTCTTTTAAATATATAAAAATGGCATTTCTTAGGATAGAAATCAATTATGTGAATTCTATATACACAACTATGTTGTTTCACATAACCAACAATGAGTTATAATTATGTGAATTCAAAATTTAGCGTGGGTGGCCACCCACTCTAATTGAGGTTTCTTAGTGTAGACCTAGTGAAAAAAGGATGAGTTACATACTTGGTGCCACTCATCCTATGTAAATGTGGTTGAACAAAACATGTAAGTATTTTCAAATACTAATATAAAATTATGGGTACTAATGTTTGTCACTTTGTGTAGAAGTTTCACATTTAGAGTGGGTGACCACCCACTCTAAGAGATAATTAATAGGATTATATAATTTTTAATCTAAATCATATTATCTATATCAGATGAATTCCAAAATGTAAATTGAAATTACGTAGATGCAATAGTTAGAAATCATTGTCATCCCTCTTAGTTAAAATTTATTGTTGTTTCTTTGGAAGATTTATTTCTTTATTGAATTATATTTTTGTATTAAAACCTAAATAACTTGAGAATAAACAAGTAATTTTTTGGGAGACACTATAGAAAATAATAATATTAAGATTTGAAAAGAATATAAAATATAATAATTAAACAAGGCAAGCAATAATTAGTTTTAAAAACATGAATTGGATCTAAAAGTGTCAATTATTACAATTTACTTTTATGTACTTATTTTTTATATCAATACCAATTGGGTATCTTATTGAAAATAGTTTGGGTCCTCAATCATGTTATAATGTTATTTAAAAGTGGTACTTGTTTGTGATGGGTTTTAAGTTGGCATGCTTCATTGGGATATTCATTCATTTATGGACATCCTTGATTATGGTGGCTCACTAAAATCTATTAAATAATCAAAAAATGGAAACAATCTTATTAATAATACATAGAACTATTTTGTAAGACTAATTTAAATCTACGTTTAGGGTATCACCTTCATTCCTTTTCATATATTTGTAGTAATGTTTTAACATCTACTCTTTTTTTTTTTTTCCATTATGCATATTAATAAATTTATTTTTAATTTCATTGTTGCTTTAAATGTATCTAGTTGTAAATAATCGTAATAAGGAGATAAGTTTGTATTTCATATATTAATCATTATCTTCAAAAAATGCACTAATATTTCAAATTGAAATGGTTGTTCTGATATAAAAATTTAAGTATATGTTAGTCACACAATATCTAAGGGTTATATATGTGACCAATCAAATTATATGGCCACCTTTTCCTTAGAAATAATGTCTATGTTTTGAATACCAAACATTCCATAAATAATTGAGAATACCTTAAACTCATCTTCATCATTTATAATTATATAACATGCTTAAAAACTATTTTCATTCATGTTTTTAACTTTTTCCATATAATTGAGAACACTTCTAAGAAATAAATATATTGGGGACAAAAAAGATACAATAGAAACCAAGGAACTATAACTAATGAAAATGAGTATATTTGTAATATCACTTTATGTAATTTTTATAATAATATTACATAAATCATAAATATTTAATTTAGGACTAGGGTAGATGGTTTTTGAACCCTATCAAATTTCTATTCAGTGTGAAATTATTGAGAAAAAATATAAAATCGACACCAAATTATGCTTACTAGATCAAAAATTTAATTGTATTTTGAGGATTATATAAAATTAAAACATAAATTTTAAAAGACAATAAATGAAATAGTCTTAATAATTTTATCATATTTTTATTTCATTTATATAACCATGATTATCTCAATATTGCATTATTTTATGATTTTTTTTGCAACATATAATAATGTATCTAATATCTTTTGAAAAAGATTAATTAGTATGGTAGAATACCTTATAGAATATTCAATGAGTATTAAATGTATTATATATTAAAATTTGTGCTAAATTATGCCAATATTTCCTCAAATGTAACATTAAATTTTAAGGTGTCTTATTTTAGTAAAATTAAAACCAAAAAAAAGTTAGAAAATTTAAGCTAACTTAGACATAAATTTGTTTTTACTATATTTCTCAAATTTTTGATTAGATTTTTTAAATAAAAATTAAAAATAATATATACTAAAATAATATTTCATGGAAATACAAGTTGAATGTGCAATAAGTAAATTATAAAAAAAAAATAGTCTAAGTCAATATGATGTGGAGCTAGAGTCCCCTGATAGACTGAACTCCAAAGAGTCTTAACCCAAAATTTGGAATTGAAGTAACTTAATTATTTTATTATTAAATATATAAGGGGATTGCATAATTTTTATATAATATTAAATTATATTAGAAAACATTTTAGACACAAAATTTAAACTCATGATTAACTTTATAGAATTACAAAGAATTTATTAATTATAATGAATTCTATACACGTCTTAGATCATAGCATCCTCAACTTAAAATTTCCCATGCTGGGATTTAAAATACCAAAAATTACATAACTTTCAATAATTTTTAGCATTTAAATTTTGATCATCTTATTCTAGAATAGCTTCTCTAGCTCTACTCCGATTTCAAGTGTTATCACAATTTCCTCAAATTTTAGACTTAAATAGTATGTGATAAAGTAGAATTCTTGAAGGAATATATTTTTAATTTTAATAATCAATGAGAGGAACAAAATATCCAATAATAAAATATTATTAAGATTCTTTTTAGCCAAAATTAATTTACCAAAATGGTAAGACTGTATTCATGACTATATTGAATTAGATCTCCAAAAATGTCATAATTAACTCAAAGATGAATGTCATTTTATTTTATAATTTGGATGTATAGATCAAGATAAGGAGATAAATTTAGACTTTATAATTTAAAATAAAACTAATGTTGAATAACATTATGAATAAATATAAATAATCTATAGACTATTAATATGTAAAAAACATGTAACATTCTCCTTCTTCATAATCACATGTCTAGTCATGAATGAACCCTTTACTAAATTCTAATTAATATCAAATATTTGTCAGCATTGGCACCATAACACAAGATTAATCATTCAAATATCACAATTTTAAAATCTCACATTAATTTAACACCACATAAATCAATCACATTAATTATGATAACCAAAGATTTCTTGTTTGATTAATTAATGAATGTTGGATGCCACAATAATAATACTTAACCAAAGATTTCTTGTTTGAAAAATGTTTCACTTTGACTACTAGGGATTTTGTCTACTAGTGATTCTAATGGAATAGGATTTTCACATATTTAAGAACATAAACTATATGAATTATCATTTATTATTAATTTATCATAAATATCTATGAACATGTAAATCAGATGTGAATCTCATCCTCATATTAAACTTATTAATATCAAAATAAATTAGTTATCATAAATGCTATAAAAAAGAAAAAAATCATCAATATGTAAATAGGAGGAATAATTAATATTCATAGTGATTATCAAAAAATTTATAAATAAAATGTTTCCTAGCATAACATGTTCATTAAAGTTAGTGTATTCATACTCTTTAGAAATTAATAATTTAATTTCTTGAGTAGTCCCTATAAAAATATCAATGACATAAAGTTTTCATATTTACTAGTTCAAATAAATTTTGTAAGTCCATAGAGATTATGATCCTTTTAGGAAATGAAATGGTTCTTATAAAAATAGATTCATCTGATTCTATGCATTAGGACAAGTTGGGAACTGATCAATTATATAGAGTTTTTAATAATCACCAATTAGTTTATTCATTTATAAATGTCTGTGATAATTATGAACCCATCAAGAACTGAAATGGTTTTGATATTAATAGAGTTATCAAATTAGGTGCATTAGAAAAGTGTGAAACTAATCAATGATGTAGAATTTTCATCATCGCCATTTAAAATCAACAGTGTAAGTTTGCAGTGATTATGAGCCCATCATGAACTAAAATGCCTCTAAAAACAATATATTCACTATTTTTGGTGCTTTAGAATAAGTTAAGAAATGATCAATGACATATATTATTCATCATCACTAGTTAAAATAAATTTAATAAGTCCATGATGAATATGATCCCATCAAAAATTGAAATGGTTTTAAATATAGTAGAGTTTCATGATTCAGTGCATTAGAAAAAATAAAAAATTGATCAACAACATAAAGTCTATATCATCACTAATTAAAATCATTTGTGTACATTTCTGATAATTATGAGTGCTTCAAAAATTTAAATGGTTTCAAGAATAATAGAGTCACCTAATTAAGTGCATTAGGGTAAGTTATAAACTGATCAATGCCATAGATTTTTCATCATCACCAATTAAAATAATTTATGTAAGCCCATGGTGATTATGAAATCATCAAGAACTGAAACAAGTTCAAGAAAAATAAAGTCACCTGATTTGGTGCATTAGCATAATTCATAAACTGGTCAATGATATAGTCTTCATCATCTCTAGTTTAAATCATTTGTGTATGTCTTTGGTGATTATAAGCCTATTTGGAACTAAAATAGTTTTGAGAATAATATAGTTTCCCAATTCAGTACATTATGGTAAGTTAGAAGTTGATTAATGATAGAGTTTTTATCATCACTAGTTAAAATAATTTATGTATGTCTATGGTGATAATGAGACTGTTTTGACTTGAAATGGTTCCACAAACAATAAAATAACCCCAAATTTTGCATTAAGATGAGTAGGAAACTGATCAATTGCATATAGTTTTTATCATCACTAATTAGAACAATTTATGTAAGTTTATGGTGATTATGATCATGTCAGTAACTAAAATTATTTATAGAACAATAGAGTCACTTGATTTTATGAATTACAATAAACCATAAACTAATCCTTGAAACATTAATATAAATAAACATTGATCAATGCTTTTACACCATGACCATTTTGAACTTGTCAAGAACTGAAATGGTTCTTGAAATAGTAGAGTCACCTAAATTATTTCATTAGTACACATAGGAAATAAATAATTCATAGGTTGGAATAAATGATAATTCAATATTAATGTTACTCTATGGTGATTTTGATATTATTGGCAACCATTATGACTCTAAGAATAATAGAAACACCTAATTTGGGGTATTAGGACTAGTAGGAAACTCATAATTGATAGGTTTTAATAAACAAAATTGAATCAATGTTGTTATTAAGTGGTGATTTAGATATCATTAGGAAATAATATGGTTCTAATAAATTCACAGTTATCTAAATTGGTGCATTAATACCTATTATAAATAGACAAAAATTGATAATTTTTAAGACTAAAGGATATTTAAGTTACCACATTAAATTTCCATTTCATTAAAAATTACTCTCCACATTTGGCACTCAAGGGAAAAGTTAAAAAATATGTTGGGACTAAAAACTATCCTTATATATTATTTAATCCAATGTAAGTTAAATTCACCATGAAAAAAATTTAGTCAACTATTTCATCATGTAAGTGTTTTAAAATTTATAGGTTGATGTGTTACATTGTTTTTCATACTATCCCTAAGTGCAATGGTCATATTATAGAGTGGGAATCTATAAATTTTATTCATGTTTATTTTAGGATGACATAATTAGTCCAATTAAAATAATAAGTATTAGTTTTTTGTTTGTTTTAACCTTTTATGGTTTAGCTAATGTAAATCCTATGTTTGATTAAAATAATGAGTAGTATAAACTAGGGAAATAATATGCATAAAATAAACACTAATTTGTTATACATTTGAAAAACTTTGAATTTTTAAAAATATCAATATCTATATGCAAATAAATACTTATTTGAAAAATACTTGATACACATGATCTAAGTGATATAAAATGAGATATGAATAAGTCTTAGTGTCATCAACTAAATATCAACATCATAATCCCTCCTAAATAGTAGCATCACATTTTAACATAGGTTTCATGTGTCTCTAGTGTCCAAATAATGGTACCAATGTCCTTTGTGAAAGACTATCCCACACTTATGGGTGCACCTATGTCTATGTTTTTGGGTTATATTCCTATGCACATGAAGCCTAAAACTTTGTATTGTGCCTGTAATAGATGATTTATGATTTAAACCCTAATCCTCCTTTTAATTAAGGTATGAGATGAAAAGTGCATTTGTTATTAGGATAGGATGGATATCCTCAACACCCTTTTGTGAATAAAGTTGCCTACATACCAATAATCCAAAGAGGGATCAAGCCTAATGTAGTTCTTCCCACCTAAGTGTTAGTATAATTGAAAGTGATGCTAGAATGATAGTGGCCTTGGGTGCCTTGAGTGTGATTGAGATTAGAAATAAGTAAAATATGAGCATAGGTTAGCTATATATGATAGTATGTATAATTAGGGCATAATATGGACTAATAACCTTAATTTTTGTCAAATTTCTTCATGCTTGAATAGGTATTTTGCATCTACTTTCCATGTAATGGACAGAGGGATAAAAGTCATCTATTTATAGTGTTTTATTAATTGTGTAGATAATAAAATATGTTTAGGCCAACCTTAGGAGGGTTTTATCTTTGAAAATATATTAATTCAAGAAATATAGGGTAAAAGACATAGGCACCATTTCGGGGACATGAGTGCCACATGGATCTAGTGTCTTTAATGTGGCACTAATGTCTAGCTAGTAAAAATCTAGGTATGAATGGACATGATAAAAAATTGAGGGTTTGTGAGTAAGTTTGAGATGACTAGAGATGCCTATGGCCTACACAAAGGCTATAAAAGTGTGATAATAGGCTCTAGGATAGGTGTAAGGTTAATCTAGGAATAGGTAGTCTCAATTAGTACTATTATCAATCAAATAACACTTTAAGGTGATTACATTTAAACCACCCCACCCCCCCCCCCCCCCCAACCCACCATTTATACTATAAATTCAACAAAGAGAAAGAATTAATATAAAGGAAAAAAAGTGTACTTAGACTTACCTAGTAAATGAAGCCTGTGAAGCTGAGTCTAAGTATGTAAAGTTTGGTTTGCATATGTGAACCATGATCCAAATCATGTCATAAAAATTAAACATGCATAAATCACTCATTAATAGATATCAAAATGAAAATAATATGTTGAGTAAATAAATGAGTAAAAATGAGTAAAGACATAAGAAAGAGGAAATGAATGAATACACCTCACTAGGTACATGAACCAATGCATACACATGCAAATAACCTATGTGTTTGAATGTATATAGTGATCAATTAGTGAATATATTAGACTGATATAATATCTTTATCAATCCTCATGTGTGGGTGGATCAAGAACTTAATCTAGTTTTGATTCCATAATTTCCCACCCCTATTTGGTGGATCATGACCTGTGAATAACTTGGATTGGACTAATAGTGTTTCCAGCCATCTAATGCAGGTGGATTGATAACTCAATTAAGATATGACTCCATCACTATCCACCCATCTATAGTAGATGCATCTAAAACTAAACTATGAAAATAACTATAAATGTAAAATTTAGTATATCTAAATTTGTATGCCAACTCCATGACCACTCAAGAATGCCAACCACTATAGATAGAGTAAGGCATTAAACTATTGAAAATTTTTAATATGATTTGAAGTGTATAAAATATAGAGAATGACATGGAATTTTACATTTAATTTGATCAACTAATGTGTACCTAAGCATATGGAAATAATGTGTCGTGCACATTACCCTATTCTAGTATATGAGTATATTGATTCTAGACTAAGTTGTAATAATTGTATCTAAAAATCCATACTAAATATGATAATTATCATGTCATGTGTGATGTCCCCATTTTTTATAAAATGAATTTGAGATGATATAATGTGAATTTAAGTAAAAATTGAGTATAATTATTTAACTTGTAACTAGATATGTTCAAACCTATATTGTATATAGTATACCATTATAGCCAATCTGAGTTATCCTAAAATTGAGTTTATTGGATGTTAGTGCCACATCTTACACAATAGTGCTATGTGGTTCTAGTTTCACTATTTTGGTGTTAATGTCATTTTATTCTAAACTATATGTCACTACTTTTACCCTATGTTTACCTATGTTTTATTTTTCATAACTAAGTCTATGTGTTCAAAAATATTTTGTGAGTGCAATATAGGAGCACGATCTCTAAGACAAACCCCTTTGAATTCCCCCTAAGTTAAGGTGATTTATGGAATAGGTACAAGAACTTTATTCAAAATAAAAATATTTATAAAATGTGTATTAGCTAGAGCATATATGATAACCACATGATAATCTAATATAATGTGCAAATATAACATCAAAATGTAATATTATTTGAGCATAAGTATGTAATTTAATATGTATTTTATTTATATCATTACACAAGGGAATCAAGATATATGTAATAATTGAAATTAACAATAAATTTAAGTAGAAATGAGTAGCTACCTAGGGGGATGGGTCATGATGTCCACCATGATACCCAAGTAGGAAGAGTAGATGCATGAGGTCCCTCATGGTATAAAAAACTAGTGTGTAACAAGTGAGGACAAGGTTCATGACCATGATTCATATAATAACGCATACATACAAAACATATGAGGCATGTAAAATTGGCTAAGGGGATACAATGCAAGGGATATGGGCACATGTCACTAAAATTGAGAAAAAAGTCCCATAAGGACATGTTCAAATGTCCATTTAAAGAAATAGGAAAAACACACACAAGGGACATGGGAACATGTCAAAGGCATACATACTATGAATATAATTGGCATAGAGCCAAATAACAATGCCATATTCAAATTACCTTGAATAGAATAAGCATAAAAATATAATCAAATATAAACTTGGAAAGCTAGAAATGAAAACATGAATGAATATGTAGTGCAAATATATGTAAGATCTAAGATGTACATATGTTGAGTTTAGTGTGGTAATATCCAAAAAAAAAAATTGATTATGAGTAACAATGATCAATATCAATATATAACAATGCAAAAAATGGAATGTAGGGTATGTAAGGATAGAACCTGGTAATGTAAACTATGTATAGGATGCCCCCAAGTGAGCAAATGTGTCAAATTAATAACCAAAATCAATGTATATGCTCCTAATGGGTAGATAATAGTAATTTTGGATTAGTTTATTGGACTTACATCCTTTAATAAATATGTAAGCACTCGACAAGAACAAGTGAAACATGTATCCAAGGTAAAATTAACTATACTAAGATAACTATAATATGTAGTGTCAGACAAATATAATAAATTTAAACATAGCTATGCATATAATTTGTAAGTTTTTATGTTTTTTGAGTAAATATTTAAATTTTTATGTGTTTTTGAAATATTGTATTGGTTTTATACTTTTTGGAAATAAGATATGTACAAAAAAAAATGAAAATGAACTATGCATAAGGAGAAAAAGAGAGGTAAATTATATACAAGAAGAGAGAAACCATACTAACTGATGAGTCTCATGGGATACACTATCACTATAGCCTATGTCAAATAAGGGAACTGTGATTGTGTATGATGTGGGAAAGTGAAAATATTATCCCATTATCTACTAAACTAAGTAATCTATAACTTTATCTGTATTTACCTATATAGTGGTTTTAGGAATTTATGTCAATAACTATGATATCCTATGAAATGTAAGGGCATTAGTAACCCATCTTATAGAATAAGCTATAGATGACATAGGTTAACTATGTTGATAACCTCAAGAACCCAATAATACTAATCTCATCAAAAAGTGAGTGGAGAAAGACCCTCTACAATCCATGACATATTTTTGACATAGGGGTCTCTCTAATAATGGTCTCCATGACAGAGTATTCATACGTGTCGATATTATCAGAGTAGACCTCACGTGAAGTAGTGGATCTACTGAACTCTATGATGCATCAATAGTATTTTTTCTCTCAAATATAAATAATAACTATGTTATACATGATATCTATAATTGACCTATAACTGGTAACTATTAAGTAACTATCTATGGGATATGTAAAGGATATTCATATGGAGGACCCTCAACTTTGACCACCTAATTTTCATGTATGTATTTTAGGAATCAATGAACTATATATGGTATGTCCTATAGATGTTGTATCCATGGCCTACCTAATAACATATCAAACACACCTACACTTTGTACTACTAAGAACCAAGTGGATATATGTGTTAGTCTAACTTGTAATGCAAGAAAAATCTCTCAGATGGAGCTCTAAACATGACCACTCAAGCCACTAATAACTATTTTTTTTAGTAATATATCCTATTATGAGTACCCCAAATGATATAAAAGTGTCATAGTGCACATTATAATGGTTGAATCATTATGAATCATAACACTCTAGATAGGATGATGATCTATGTGTGCTCATACAAAGAGTGCATGGAAGTCTATATCATCATCAACAATATCCTAGTCTAAGAAGGTGATAAGTGGTCTAGATAGAAATATAGTATGGTACATGCCATGATGTTTTTTTATTGGTTTGCCTCCTCTATAATAGTATGATATGAAGTGGTGGTAGATGTGTCTGATATGTGTAGTGAACACCTGATGTGTTCCCTATCTCATTTTTTGTGTTCTTTGGAAATGGATCTAAGAATATATTTAATGCCTTAGACTCTATTTTCTCTACTTTTTGTGCCTCTATGGGTGTCCCCACATCAATAATGTTATCCTCAATCAGATATTGTATCTTATGTTTTAGGCTTATGCATTTGTTTAGTGTATGCACTATTGTCATATGATACTTTTATAATGCATTGAAATTGTAGTTATTTGGAAGAGGTCATGTCATATCAACCTATTTAATAGGAGCAAGATATATGACATTGCATTCTAAGAGATTTTGTAAAACTCATGTTATTGACTCTAGAAATTTGGTGAGGATTTGACAATGAGGAGCAGATAAAACCAATCTATGAGATGGATCTAAAGCTACATTAATATTGTCCTTTTGATAAATATTGTTCTTAGTGTCCTTTACCTTGTATGGAGGCTTATTTTAACTCTTATAAGTTGATTCTAATCTATTGGGATATTTAGTTTACCCATTGATAAAAGTTTGACCTCTCTTTCTTTTATCATGTGGCATAAATATTTGAATTTAGGAAACTTAGTAAACAAGACAACTTCATGTAATGCCAGTAAAATACTCAATTTGAATATGTCCTAAAGATATTTTTCTTCCATAGGGCTAGTCAGTTTAGCTAACATGGTCTTGTATCATAAGACATATTTTGTAATAGGTTCATTTGACCTTTTCAAAAACTATGTAGCTTAGGCATATGTGATATTTTTATTGATATTGATGGAAATGTTTGATAAAAACACATTTTCCAATGGATTAAATGTTGTGATAGATTGATTTTGTAAGTCATAAAACCACTATAGGTCATAATCCTTTAAACTACATGTAAATAACTTCATAAGAAGACAATAATTAGACTATAGTCCAAACACGCTATGTGAAAATATCTTAGATGGTGTTTTGGGCCATATTTTACTTCATAAAATGTAATCTTTGGTGCCATGAATCTAGATGGCAAGGGATTTTCTACTATGTGATGTATCAAAGTTGCATATAAGAGAATTTGTTAATCTAAGGCAAGTGATGGTCTAGTGTCTCCCTTATCAAGATGTAACACCTTAGATTATAGAGTATCAACCTCATGCATAAGGGATTTTACATATAGAGTAGAGGAACCAAGCGTAAGAGGTGTAGCTTTCACTAAAGTTTGTTGAATTACAATTGTTAGTTGTGTGAGTAGAGTTGGCCCCACTGTAGGTGTAATAATTTTATTAGTTTGAGGAGTTGAAATTTGACCATTCTTTGATTTGTTCTTAGTTTCTAATATAGATTATATTATTTTTAAATGATCAAGGGTTTGTTCCTAAATTCTATCTTTAAATATCTATAATACCTCATCTTTATTAAAAATCATATTATCATTGGTAGGTGGAGGGATATTATCCCAATTTTCAATTTGTGTATCATCTTGTTCTTGATTATATTTTTCATCTTTAGATGTATTATCATTTAAAACCACATAGTTAGGATGTGAAGGATCAATAATATGAGTTACAATAGCTCCCTTGTCTATGTTATAAGCTTAAATAGTAGGAAGATGAATATGCTTTATAGGATTAACACCTAGTCTAACACTTCTTCTTAAGGGAAGAGAGATAGATTATTTAAATGGCATATAGTAAAAAATTTGGAAAGGAGATACTAAAATATAATATATGAAATTTAAAAAATTGAAAGCAATTAATGAAAATAGCAATAATAAAGATACATACCTTAGCAATATCTAGGGTTCCAGTTTGAACAATGTTTGAAGTAAGCCAGATCACCAAATGTTTTAACCTTTTAGGGTTAAGCTTATTTAAAACCTATATTTGATTAAAGATATGAGTAGTATAAATCATGGAAATAATAGACATAAAATAACTAGTGATTTGTTATAGATTTGACTATCTTTGACTTTCTATAAATAATAATAAATATGTGCAAATAAAGACTTATCTAGAAAACACATTATAGAGATGATTTGACTAATAGAAACTTATATATGAATAGGTCTTAGTGTCATTAACTATATCCTTTTTTTAGAACCCCTCATGGATAGTATTTATACATTTGGACATATTTACCATGTGGCTCTAGTGTCCCAATAATGCCACTAATGTCTTTTGTGTAGGACTATATCTATCTTTTGGGTACACCTATGTCTATGTTTCTTGGTTTTATTTATGTATTCATAAAGTTTGTATCTCTATATTGTGCATCTAATAGTTCATTTATTATGAAAACACTAATCCTCCATACAAGTAAAGTATGAGGTAAAAAGTGTTCTCATTAGTAGGACATGCTAAACATACTCAACACCCTACTATGAAGAGAGTTTGCAACATACCAATACACCAAGGAGGGATCAAGCCTAATGTATTTATATCCACTTAAGTTTTGGTGTATGTGAAATTAATGATAGAATGATAGTGGACTTGAGTGCTTTGAGTGTGTTTAAGATTGGTAAGATAAAAAATATAATCTTAAGAAAGTTGTGCATGGTAGTATGTAGATGTAGGGAGGAATAGTTATTAATAACCTTGATTCTTATCAACTTAATTTGTTTTTAATATTTAGTTTTCATCTAATTTACATCTAGTGGATAGAGGGATAAAAATAATGTATTTATAGCACTTTGTTGCTTATGCATATTATTAAAGATGTTTAGGTTGGCCTTATGAGAATTTTAGCTTTGAAAATATATTCATTCATTAATTATAGGGTAAATGACATAGGAACAATTTTAGGGACACTACCACCATGTAACTCTAGTGTCCTTGATGTGGCACCAATGTCTAGTTGGTAGAAAACTAGGCATAAAGGGTTAGAATCAGGAATTGAGGGTTCATGACTATGTTTGAGATGATTAGGGATGCTTGTGGCCTACATGAAGGATATACAAAGTGTGATAATATGATCTAGTATATGTCTAGATCTAATCTAAGAATATGTAGTCTCAAGTAGTAGTCTTAGCACTCAAATACCTCTTTTAGGTGATTGCAATTATAGACTTGAAATTATGATAAGGTTAATCATAATTTATTATTAAGTTATATTGAGTAGTTTATTTATATTTTATATAAATTATTATTAAGTTTATGTTTTAACTTAGGGAGATAAGGATAATTGATTTTAGTCTGACATCTATGAAAAACTATGTTTAAAACATGGAAGGGTTAAAACTATTGGCTAAAAAAAAATGAAGATCTAAATCAAGGTAGATTATATAACGAGATGAATTTTATGGTTTTGTAGAAAGAGGACTCTTAGAAGATTCATAATATAGATTAATTATTTAATGGTATGAAAAATAACAATATTAATGTGCTAGATGGGTATAATTGCATTGCAAGTTAGTTCTTTGTTTGTGCCATTTTACTATTGTGTTTTTCTTATTTTAGTGTTGTATCTCTTTATGTTTTGTATTTTTGTTGTTATATAGAAAACATAATTTTTCTAGTTTTTATTCCATGAATTTAAGTTGATTTTAATGAGTAGGACCATTTTCAATACCTGCAATTACCATTAATAACAAAACATAGTGAAAAAAGGATGAGTTACATGTTTCTTGTTAGTAGACTATACACAATGGTTTAAATGAGCATATTAACATGTATGAATTTATATTTTCAAAGAATAATAGTTTTAGAGTGCTAATAATTTAAGATTAATAGTAGTTTCTAAATATTTAGTATATTGGGTGGTTGCCCGCTCTGACTAAGGTATCTTAAGATGGACCTAGTGAAATAAGGATGAGTTACAAGCTTGTTGTTAGTAATCTATGTAAATTATGGATAAACACTATTCTCAGTAATAAATATAGTGAAAACATATTAACATGTAATTCAGTTTTTCAAATAATAATCATCTAAAACTAATTTAGGATTAATAGTATTTTCTCACAATTTAGAGTGGGTGGCCACCCACTCTAACTAAGGTTTTTCATGATAGACTTAGTGGAAAAAGGATGATTTATTTTCTTATTTTCACTCATATTGTGTAAATATGGTTGAACAAAACATGTAAATATTTTCAAATACTAATATATAATTATGGGTGCTAATGATTACCACTCTATGTAGTAATTTCTCTATTAGAGTGGATGACTACCCACTCTAAGAGATATTCAAATATTATTTAGAGTGGGCACATGCGCATTATGATAAATATAAGAATAATATGAACATATACCTTCTAACCAATATGTTGGAATACAAGATTGGGTGGATTATGTAATGGAGTATCAGACAAAATAGTTACCGCATAACCTTGTGATAGTACTGCAACATCAGGAAACTGTATATATGATTTGTGGTTTAATTTATTGTACCTATAATCTTACTATGGATAATTAGACCTAAAAATTATATGCATAAGGATGAGATGTGTCTATTTTATATTAAATTTGTATTATTTTATTTGGTCCTAACAAGGCACTGTAATAAAATGGAGATGGTATTTTATATTTTGATCACAATGGGATTGTGCCTACTTTACACAAGACATTAAGAATTTTTTTAATTAAACCCATTATATACAAGATAAATATTAATTTCTAGTTGATAGTTTTCTTTTCTTTTATAGAATGTACACTTGCCCATTCTAAACAAGATAAGAATAATATTAAAATCCACATGGTTTTAATTTTTATGTTACATAAGATTGGGGGAATTATTTAATCAAATAATGGAAATAATAGTATAACAAAGAATACTTTTAAGATATTATGACATTAGATATCTACATATTCTATTTTTTATATATTTAATTATAACTGGTGGCATGGCACAAAGAATTAGACAAGGAAAATGTTATTAACAACTTCCACTCAAACCTAAGAACTAGTGAGGAAGAATTGTTCATGAAAATGAATTTCAATATACAAACCATGAAAATTTGATCGCACAATCAGTATACTAAACTAAGATATGAAAAGTAGCATTAATAAAATACTAGATATTTAGAGTCTCAGATTTCAAAAATAAAAAATAAGTTAGAAGATACAAGTCAGTTAACACTACAATAATTAAATTGCATACCTCTTATAAGATTATATGTTATCTACCTTGAGTATCAATGGTTAAAATTATAGTTCATGAGAGACTTTTGTTATGTGCCCAAACTAGTAGATGAGCATAACTACTTCTTTTAAATACATAACAATATCACTCTTAAGGATCAAAACTAATTATATAAATTCTATATACACAATGATGTTATTCCTCATGACCAAGAATGAAATCCAAACTTGTATTTGGGTGATGTGGTTCTATGATATTTTTATTCTTATCTTGCCAATGATAAATTAATAGGTGAGGAATTGAATGAGTATCATGAGAAAGAGAAATAAACCACATTAATAATCAAATGGTAGGCTACCATGCTAGATGTGATAAAATAAATTTAGATTGCATTAATGAGAAAAATAATAAGGATAGAAACTATAGAGGACCAAAATAATTATCTTGACTTGATCATATAAATAGTTTTAAAAACCTACAATTCTTTTTTAGTTAGATGGAATGAGCTTACCCCTAAATTTAAAAGAAATGATCCATTATAAAGGTATATTATGGAACTATGTGATGGTACTAGAACATAAAATAAGTACATATGTCATCATGTGGTATAATTAGTTGTACCTAGTGGCATCATACAAAGAATTAGACACAATTTGTTTCAACAAATTCCACTCAAAATGAAGATTCTAGTTAGGAATAATTATTCAATAAAAGGGATGTCAAGATACATATAATGAATATTCAATTAAATAATCAATATAGTAAATTAAGATATGAAATGATAACTTTAAAAAATAAGGTGAAAGATGTGGATTCAAAAATTTTAAAATTGAAAACTAAGGTAGAAGATATGAGTCAATTAGCATTTCTATAATTAAGTTACTAATGTCCTACAAGGGTGTGTGATGTCTACCTTGAGGAGCAATGGTTAAAATTATATTTCATGAGAGCTTATTGTGAGATACTCAATGTGTTAGTAACTGATCCTCACTACTTATTCTAAATATATAATAATGACACTCCTAAGGATCCAAATAAATTATTTGAATTCTATACACAAAACTATGTTATTATTCATGACCAAGAATGAAATCCAAACTTGTGTTTGGGTGATTTAATTATGAGATTGTTTACCTCTTATATTTATAATGAGAAAATAAGAGATCATATCAGATATTTTCTTACATTACCAAAACCCACAAAGGGAAGGATGATATATATCAAGTGTAGATAGTTTGGATAAAATACATAGATAGTATTTATCCACCCAAAGTTTAGGATAGTGGTAGGAACACTTCCAAAACTCTAGTGGATAGCATCAAGAACCTCTTTAGAATTTATGTTAAGATTTATTTAGGGGATGGGTAGAAGGTAATCAATATAGATAAATTAGGTTCTTGAATGTACATCTTATTCCTATATATGGTACTTAAGGAGTCAAGGAGGGATTAAATCCTCATAATGTCACTAAAATTGAAAGAGTTAATGAATTAGTTGATAAGTTTGATAAGGATAAAAAGAAAGTGGTCGATGTTCCTAATGAAGTAGGGGTGGAAGATTTGGGAACTCAAACACATAATCTAAATGAGATTTGCAATTCTGTTATTGACTTTTTAAAGGGTAAAAAAGGATGGCTAAGATTGAAGAGAAGTTATATTTTTATAAATCTATTATGAGATGGTTCATGAGGAATATTTTAGATCTCAAAGGGAAATTCAAAAGACTTTCCTAAGATATTGAATGTTTGAGTTAGAAAGATAGGAACAAAGACTATAGTACTCAAATCTAAAGACTTAAGGATAGGGTTGGGAATTTAGAGTGTGAGGATGATAACCTTAATAACACCATTAATAATTTAGTCAATTGTAGTAAAGCAAATATGTATGAAGGTATCCAGAATCTAGAAAATTTAAGGTCCCCCCTAGAAGTTTTATAGATTGGAATAATAATTCTAAGGGTAATCATATATAATGTTGTGAATGTTTTAAATATATTTATAAGGAAAATACGTTTTTTCATATAGACTGTAATTTAAAATGTATGAAAATTGGTTGGGAAGATGAGGTAGGGAGTGTAAATAGTTAGAGTGTTTATAGTATGTTTTTGTCTATACCTCAATTTTTGGATCTATTACTAATGTATTTAGGTTTTATTTAGGATAATTTTATCTATTTTAATCTTATCTTTATATTTATATTCTTTTGGTCTTGGTGATTCCTCTGGACTTCTTTTGTATTGGATCTTCTTGAATGGTTTTGGGTCCCTAGTAAGCAAAATCCCACCTTTATCCTTAATAAAAAATAAGAGGTGAGGAATTGGATGAGTATCATGAGAAAGAGAAAGAAGCCACATTAATGATGATAGGAGAGGCTACTAGGATAAATGTGATAGAAGCATATTGAATTTCATTAAGAAAAAAATGGAGGTAACTACAAGAACTAGGACAAAATAAATAGAGGCCCAAAATTAGTACTTGGCCTTGACCATATAAATGGTTCAATACAAATACAATTCTTATTTACATATATGGAATGACCTTAATCCTGAATTGAAAAGGATGGATCCATTCTAGAGATATAATTTTAGATTAGATCTCAAAAGATTCACCAAATATATTGACATGGCAAGAAGGAAGAGTTTGAGTTGGCTTGCCATAACATTTCAACCTCCTATTATCTAGTTTCCCATTCTTGATTGGAGGGAAATATATAAATATATTAAAAAAAAAGAAGATAGGAAATGGAAGAGGATAAAAAATAATGTTGGGTTTTTAAAAAAATAAGGGATAGGTAAAACATAACCATTTGACTTATGAGAAATGTTTTTACATGTACATAGGTTTAGATTTATGAAGGACAAGAAAAAATTTTAGTTGGGGGTGTCATGAGTTAAAAAATCATCTACAAAACTAATCCAATCCTTTTATGTTAATTCCATTATATTAGTCATATGTATATAAAGTTACCTTTTATATCAATTTCCTATCTAATAGTACTAAAAACTCTAATGTGAACATATCTGTGTTTAATGTTTAAACCATTTTTTTCTTGATGAAGCTTTCAACATGTACTTTTATAGTTGTTTTGGTTTTACTACTCATTAGCTATAAAATAGATAAATTGGAGAAGATCCCCATAACCCTCATTACCAAGAAATAAAAATAATTTGTTTCTGAAAAATTATAGGTTTATTTATAATAGATGGTTTGTTGAAATAATAATGTGGTGGTTACAAATCCAATTTTAGGAATCAAAATCAAGTACTTTAAATAGGATTTAATAATGTATATTAATGTGAATGTTTATTTATATGAAATTTAAATTGTATATAGTTGTAAAGTAATTAAAATTATAATGTGGCATCATACATATATACATATACTATGTGGTATCAATAATTCTTCACAATTCTAGATATATCCAAGGCATCTTCAGAATTTAAATATTGGGTATTTTATTATATTTGATATATGTTGGGGGTTGAATATGCCTTCACTATATAAAAAACTAGAGAGTATCATAAAATGGTGGGTAGACATGAAAAAATCTATGATCTACCTCCATACTAATTCTTATCATTTTAAAGGCAAGTAGGCAAGAGGCTTAACAAAACCTTACGGACAAACCCCGATCATACAATATGATAGATAAAGATAAAAGAATGTGTTTTATTTTAATTAAATATATATATTTATATTTTAATAACATCCATGAGACCAAAAATAATCTATGGGATCCCAAAACAAAATATATATCACATAGTAGTGAATAAGGCTTCACAATAAGAAAGATAGTTTGAATTGTTATACCCTAGTTCACAAGCCTGACTACCACTATTCTTCATTTTAAGATTCACTCTCCTATAGATTTGGACTTTGATAAAAAAATTACCTAATTCTATTAATGTTCTCAACTTTATTTATCTTGAAACTAGATACTCTATGAAAGTTGTCCAAGTATTTAACTCGAATGTCATTATATGCGGAGCGCTCCATCCATATTCTTATCATGGTATCACACAAATTTATCTTATTAATTACATATATTATATTATAAAATACTAATTATAAATTAATTAAAAAATAATTATATTAAAAACCAAATCAAATGTTTATCCCAACATATCATGGGGTTGAAAACAAAAAACCTAAAAATAGGTTGCCAAATATACACTTACAATTATATATTTCAATGCATCTATATTCAAATTTATATGCAAACATAAGTTTAATAGCTTCATGGGAAGACATATAAAATATTAATGGTTTTGATAAATATTAATATACTCTGAATACACTTACATTACACATAAATGTGGATATCCACATCAGCTTACAAATTACTTTAGCTACTATCGAACAATAAGCTACTTAATATACTCATTTGCATTGTTAAAATCTTGGAGAAAGTTTGAACGTGAAAAAAAACTACAAATAGTATTACTTATGCATAGAGGTTAATTCATAACAATGAATATGATAATGGTCAAATGGAATGAGTAACCAGTTATTCCTAATTACCTATACCATGCATTTATTTTAGACTTACTTGAGTAGATATAATTAATTTTATTTAAGAGTTTTGTGTTAATAAGATCAATATTCACAAATTATCATCCTTTATTTAAATATCAAAAAGATGATAATTTTGAGTAATTATAAGGTATATAAAAATATATCTATTTTTGATAAATCTAGCAAAATAAATCTTGAACGAATGTGGACATGGGAAATAAAAGCACACTTTAGCCTAGCATAATCATTCACCAAATGATCCCACCATTGTAGGCTTTGCTAGAACCCATGTCCATATGGGGCTCATTTAAAGTTGCATAGTGTACATTTAATGAAATCCACCTGAAGGGCATTATTATCTACCATCTATAAAATCATAGTCCCTCATATTTATTTCTTGCTAACTTTTCACTCTAATTTTTTTAATTAAAATGTTAAGGCAGTGATTTTCTTTTCTATGGAACTAGTGCTAACATGAAATATGGAGAAACCCTTGTTAAATAGTATAAATAAATAAAGATTTTTAATAATATTTATTAAATGACATAATGTATATGATTATAGGATTATGATCTATTTGTTTTGTGTAAGAATAAATTTTTAAGATATCTTAATTATGTTATATTCATGTTATATTTATTTATTTTTAGTATTAAATTTATTTTTGATATATTATGTTTTGTTTTTAATGTAAGGAATCCATATTAATCTATCCAAATTCACTCTAATATTTCTAATCCAATCATCAAATAGTCTAATACATATTATTTTTCACTTTCTAAGAGGTTTAAATTGCTAAAAATTATTTTTATAACATAAATATATTTAAACATGAGGTACTAGAGTCGCATTAGGCACTTATTTAAATATAGTTTTGATAAATTTTAAAGTGCAATGTTTAATGAGTAATAGTCAATGTTTTTTTTATCATAGTCTAGCCAAGGTTACCCATCAAATTTACCTCTTACATGCAATCACTCAAAATGCCCTTCAAATTAGGAACCCTATCCATATTTTTTATTCCAAATGTAGAGTTTCATTAGGACCATGTTCTCATAAATGGATATGTACTAGTTGAATTCCCCATGTAAAGTAACCAAATCAATAGTTGTGTTCTTATATTCCTAGTTTGTTTTGAATGTTAACAAAGAGGTATCTTGAGTCTAATATGGATCCACCATTATAATATATTTATGGACTTGATAATAGAATCTACATATTCATGTGTTGATGGAATATATAACTCTAGATATTCAATTTTCACTAGTTTTATGTTTGCAAATAGCTTTAAAAATGGTTTGAGACCATATAAATTCATGAGACACCAAGCCAAGATTAGTCATGGATAAATCATGGGAATTAATTTCTTCCCAATGGTATGTGATGGAGAAATTTCCATTTTAATTTTATTTTGTGACATGTAGATTCATGATATATTTCCTTGAGAGGCATCAATCTAGTGTAGCCTTTTATATCTAATTTATCCCTCTTTTTATGTTGAATCATTAAATTCATTAGTATTATATTGATACATTTCCATGGTGTTATAAATTCATTGATATATATTTATAATAAAAGATTCACATTAAATTTTATATATACATCCTCCAATAACCTTTCTAAAAACATCCTCAGATTAATAAATATTATGTGTGCATGTGTGTGTATATGCATGTGAATGCACATGTGTGTGTGTGTGTGTGTGTGTGTACACGTAGATACAAATACATATATATATATATATATATATATATAAATATCTTATTCATTATCTTATTTTTTTATTTGATAAGATTAAATATAGGGTTTAAAGGGTCTCATTCCCATTACAAAACTAAAATATATTCAACACAAAAATGATAAAAATATACATAGGTAAAATCCCCACAAGCTACAAAACATAGAGAGTCATATTCAAATAAAAAGATAATAAACTAACAAGAAAATACCCCCATGATTGAGTTAAGATATCATTAAAAAAATATTGACTACAAAACTAGAAGGTAAGGGTTAAGGGTAAGACTCCTCTATGTCAGAGTATTTGAATAGTGTAGTGATATCTACCTTATGATTTCATATTTATAGAGATGGCCCTGAGTTCTCTTAATCAAGCCCTATGTAGAGTCTTATGATTTATTCTTCCACCTCCTAATTAGTGTTTTTATATTTTTCTTGTTTTGTTTTTTATTGGCTAACACATGTTGGACTATTGTGGTCTTATCTTATTTCATTTTCTTGTTTTGGGTGTCCCCCTCACCTCCCCCTAACTACCTATTTCTTTTTCTTCCTATTTTAATACATTATGTAATATTACTCATTTATCTTGAATAAATTATAATTGAGACCTCATTTCTTCACTTCCATTGTTATCTTAATGTACATAAATTATTGCATGAAAAGTTTTATTTCTAGCTTATCCATGCCCTCTTCAAATTCCATAATTTTTTTGCTTATGGGGGTACAGGTATCATGGATTTTACTTTTATTGATGGATATATAGTTCCATCCCTTGGTGGTTGTATGTATTTACTCCAAATGTATCAAGGGATCCTTCTCCTTGGATTTTATTTTGCTCTTATTCTTTTTCTCAATAGAGGTGTTGGACTTGTTAGATGAATTTAGCTCCTAGGTTGAGGAGTCATCATCTTACCGAGTTATCTTTTCATTCTTAGTTTTTTATTCTAAATAATCATCACTATTATTTAAATAAATTTATTCAACCATGTCTTTTCCCAAAAAGGGGTCACCCCTCCTAAATTTAAAAATATGAGGCCTTGGTGTAGTAAAATAGTGGAAGATTTTAACTTATAGGATGTCATAAAGGCCTCCAATGACTTCAACAATAAAAATGGAAGAATAATTTTATTCCATTTAAAGTGATTCATAATTAGGAAGTGGTTTGATAAAATGACATTGATGTTACCCTTTATCATAATGTATTTCATGATTTGAAGGCTAATGTCTTGCCATTTTCTCATTAGCTCCAAGTTGGGATAACCCTTCTACTTATACAAAATGGGTTTATCTATTTTAATAAAAGTATACATTGGTTATTACCTATGTATTTTATCTTTGAAGGCCTTATTCCTTTGAAAATCCATACATGTTACCTCTTTGATGATTTCCTTGATGGTGGTTATTTGTTGTCCTCTCATTATGATGACACATTCCTCCCAACCTCTTATGAAATCCTTGGATATGGTATAATCATGTCAAACAATTATTATCATAGAATCATTGATCACCCCTTCTGAGATTTTGATCCACACCACCAGGTCTTCCTTAGATTTAGTGTAATAAATAGGTCTAACTATGTCCCAATCACCTCCCACAATTATCTATTTTTTCCTTCTTAGGGTCTTACTATAAATTAGCTTCATATATAGTTCCCTTCATTCTAAATATTTGGTGACTTGTGTTTTAATGATGTTGAATTTATGTCCTTTCCTTTCATGCTTTGAGCATGGTTTTGTTTCCTTCTAATAAGTGATGAAATCATTGCATGATTCTTCATGGGTTATGAGAATTTTCATTAATTAGTTGCCATCATTTAATTGCCATCATTTCCCAAGGGTTTTTAGCCCTTTAATTTCATTTTAAATGTCTATGATTATGTTTCTTGGTAATTATTTTATCTTAGATTACTGATTAAAATTGTGGATGAAAATTCTACTATTAGACATACTATCTTCCCCATTTTGACCTTCTCTATAAAAATGTGATATCAAGATTTTTTTTTAAATGTTGTAATATCCTTTTAGAGTCCTCAATTTCTCTCTAGATAGACTAGGAGGGTGTATTTTTGCTCAATTTACCAATAAATATGTTGTTACCAGTAAATATGTTGTTACCAATAAGGAACCCACCTAGTTTACCAATAGATATGTTTACTTAATTTTTGAAAGTGTTTCAAATATATATTTAGTTCTCAATAATTAATAATGAGAATGTCACATTATTTTCATGATTGTATGCTTATATCATATTTACATCAGATGTTATTTTTTTCACATATCACCTTGCTCAGGTGTTTTTATTTTTATATGATACAAATTTATTATTAGAAACACATATATCCTTAGTACATGATACTTAAATTACATTTAATAATTATTATAATTTATTATTTCACATCAAATTTATGTTTGATTTTTATATCTGATAGGGTTTTAAATATTTTTAAATTAATATGACATTTATTCTTTGTACTCTAGCATCAATTCCTCTTAGATTTGGATATGATTACCATGTGGGCTTATTTTCAAAAGGCACTGAGTTGATTAGGGAAGAGCATATCTAATTATAAGTATAATACATTATATAGATGTGGGAAGAGTATTTGTTATTGTCAGTGTAGACATAGAATTAGGTGGAAAATTACAATTTTGTTATCCAATTAATGGATTCAAAACCTTGGTAGATGTCAAGAAAAAAGGAAACTTCATTCCATGAGAAGAGAGTGATTTATAAAACTATGTATATATTCCATTCCCACATTTTATACTGATTAAATGTTTATTGACTCACAGGATTATAGTGCTATAGAAGAGGGAGATTCTAGTGATAAAAGTGAAAACACCGTAAATTATATATGACCTTAAGATATAATTGATTTTTTCAAAGATAATGTCATTATTAAACAAAAATATTATAATAGAGATGAGAAAATAGCCTAAGGTTTTGTAACTCATTTTATAGAATATCATAAAATTCATGAAGAGAGATTGGGACCCTTAATGTTGGGTATAAATCTTGAAAATGTGGTAAATTTATGTTATGATTTATCAAGCATAGTACAACCTAATAAATTAATATCTTAGATAATATAACATTTAGTTTTTTTTGAAACAAGAAGAACACATATGTTTAATAAAATCAGTGCTCAATTGGATGGTTTGTACCTTGAATGTATCAATGAACACAATTTAAATTTTAAGGGAGCTTTTACAAATTAATCTGTGTGCTCATCTATCAATAATTATTTTATAGAGGGAACAATTAAAAATGAACTTGAAGGAGATAGTAAAATTTAAGGGTTTGAAATCCATCACCTTTGGTGTGCATATTTATATATTATTTATCTCTCTTGATAAATGAAGATCCCTATCTAAGGGATATATCATAAAATGCTTTACTACGTAATTATATGACATAAATGGTTCTCCTCTAGATGTGAGATTCAAACAAGTCTCAGATGACGTTCAAGTGAATATATGGGATGAATTATAAGAACAATAACCAAATGTGGTATATCTAGATTATTTTGATGCCACTAAATATAATCATTCCAAAAAAGTGATCAAAAGACCCTACAATTCTTTAAAAAACAAAAATTTAATGCTCCTCTGCCTAGTTCATCAAATCAAAATGTTGATGAGGATAGAAAATGATCATTTTTTTGGATGAAGTGGAGAATGTGAAAAATTAATGTTGCAAATTTGACTATATAAAAAAATTTCCCCAAGCTTCAGCCACATTTTTATGGAAAAAATTAGATCCATGAATGAATAAGACATAAATATTTTTTTGATAGATGCATTAACATAATTATATATCTAATATGGGAGACAAATCTATGGAGGTACATAAAATGAAATTTTATGGGATGGATATATGTCAGAATGCATGCCACAAATATTTTGAGTACTTAAGGAACACCTTATATATTCATAAATTAGACTAGATAAATGGCCAAAATCATGCAATAAATGGTAACACAAGTAAAGATAAATAAAAGGTCAAATACGACCATAATAGTTACTTGTATATCAATAATTTTTGAGAAAAATTATGATATTCATCTACATTTAACTTGTTCTTTAGGAAATGATGGAATCAAGGTTCTCAAAGGTTACTTCCTAAATTTTATACCCATAGTATAATGCTGAATAAGTATAACAAGGAACTCAAATTATTAAAACTTCCACTAGTCTCACAACAAATTTTCATCAAGATAATGAGAAAAATATTTTAAAATGTTTTGATTTCAAAGAATAACTTATTTTCCATGTGTGATTAGTGTACGAAATTGTAAAAAAACATAGAGCCACAACATTCCTAGAAGCACTATCAAAACTTGAAGATGGAAAAACATGGCATAATGAATACATTTAAAGTTATCATGCACATTAATAATCCCATATATTACAATAAGAGGATTAACCTCAATGAATCTTTAGCATTATACATGATAAAATGGAAAAAAAATAAAACTTTGATGCCAAAGATGGGTAAAAAAAAGTCAATTAATTTTATGAGTCTCTTAATTACTTTGACTGGTATGCTCATACATGGACACAAGACTGGGGGTTTTGGCCACTTCATCCCCTCATTTTTTTTAATGTGGAGCAAACTACATTGGTAGATCATTACAATTATGTCTTAGGAAGATCAAGGAAATCATCATTGATGAGTATCATGTTTTATTTTACATTTGAGTATAATCCAAACAACTATTTCATGATGCACTATTAAAAAATTAAGCGCATGATAAGTGTAAAGGGTAAAAATAAAAAAATTCCATGGTTAAGAAATTAATAGTTCTTATAGTATAATTAATTCATTAACTAATCAACCATTGATCCTCTACTTGTAACTGGATAATGCTTTGATTGATAATAATAATCATATATTATTTGTATTTACATCAATGTTGATATTAATAAGGGTATTCAACATTATGTATTTAAGCTTCCTTATAGTGAGACACATCCATGAGGCTATATATGGTACTTTTATAGGATTATAAACACCATTATGGAAACTATACACATTTTATTTATCACATATCATAGACATGTACATAACATGCCAAGAGGGGTCAAGTAAATTCACGCCATACCTTATTAAGGACGTGTATGAATTCAAAGCCTTCATGGAGCCACACTTTTTAGTTGAAAGCCACAAGATAGTGGGTTTTATCAAACCTAAGATATTGAGGTTTCATGTTGTGGATATCATACAAGTGATGGAATATAAAGTAAAAATAAAATTTCTCCAATGGTCTTGTCCAATCCTAATCTAGAACACAAAGGATAATGGTGAACCAAACTTGATGTAAGTTAATCCTCCTTTATCACCTTTAAAATAAGTCAAATAAATGTGTGTGTGTGTGTGTGTGTGTGTGTGTGTGTGTGTGTGTGTGTGTGTGTGTGTGTGTGTGTGTGTGTGTGTGTGTGTGTGAGAGAGAGAGAGAGAGAGAGAGAGAGAGAGAGAGAGAGAGAGAGAGAGAGAGAGAGAGAGAGAGAGATGAGAGAGAGAGAGAGAGAGAGAGAGAGAGAGAGAGATTAAAATCATATATTGAACATTTGATAAAATGTGTAATAGGTGGAGTTAAATTATATTGCCTTCTAAAGATAACATATTTTGAAAATGCTTTATGTGATTTGGATATATATTTTTTAAATTTTAAAAAGATGTCTAATCTTTGTTTTGGTGAAAAAAATACAAGATAACACCATATATGACCAGATAACAAGATCCATTAATTTACACATACAGGACCATATTAATGAATATATCCCAAGTAATAATGATATTTAGGTTAGGCCTATTTATAGAATATATAAACAAGCATTCAATCCATTGATGTATGTGTATATGGGATATATGATTTTAGTATGACCAATAAATGGAAATGAAAATCTATGGATGCGAATGGTAGATGAGGATATTTACATTAAGTGAAAAGGTGATAATGTAGTTAAAATGGTGAGGATTCAATATTGGAACCCTTATGGAGAGAAGTTGTTGAAGAATTATATCATGATTTTTTAACACCTATAAAAACATGGATCTAATTAGAAAACAATAAAACAATACATTGATATAGATAAAATCATCGAGGCATGGAAACTAAAAAAAAAATGAAAATTTAGATCAGTTAAGATTCATGAAAAAGGACATGAGACCATTGATTCATACCTTTCACTAATTGAATAGGATAATGAATAATAATGTGAAACTATTGAAGGTCATACTTTAAAATTTGATATCATATTCTACTAAGATGTGGGTATTTATGTGATGTCCCTTTCTTAGGGGCTCCTTTTCTTCTGCAAAAGCTCTGATACCACTGTGATGTCCCTTACTTAGGGGCTCCTTTTTGTCTCTACACAACTCTAATATATAGCAATAAAAAGTTCTGATACCACTGTCATATCCCCTTTCAGTAGGGAATATCTAAACACAAATAGCTCTGAACAAAGATACACTTTTTTCCAAAATAATTTTAAATATGAATAAATAAATCACAATATAATCTCTCAATAGCAAATCAAAGATCTTATCACTTATTCTTCTAGATGATTACACAATTGAGTCTCTGTCATATAAATAAAATAATGTGAAATATTCTATATTGAAACCCTGGGCTTTTGCAAATCTGAAGATTGACCCTGAATCTAGAAGTCTCAGCCTACTGTGTTGAACACACAGTCGCTAACGTCGGTCGATATTCTGTCGACATCGGTCACTGTAGGTCCTTCTCTACCGACGTCGGTCTTCAGTCGGTCGATGTCAGTCACTGGGGATCTCTGTCTACCGAGGTTGGTGTCTGCATGGATTTGTACAGACCTATATGGACTTCGTACATCCACCAATTAAGCACAACCTGCCTGTTTTCAACCCCTGATCTAAAAATATGTCTCTAATATAGAAGATCTCTATCTGTATAATTTATTGAATCAAAACTAAATAAAGAAATACCTAAAATACTGTGATAACTTTTGTGTGAAGTTATCTATCAAATCTGCTCCTCTATGATAACTTTTGTACGAAGCTATCTCTCAATTTGGCAATAAATCAACTGATATCTCATAGCCTCTAAATCATGCACAATGAAGAGTTGACGTTCTCCACTGCAATGGAATCCTGAAACCCTTGGCTCAATCTTCACAGAAGAATTCTTCAAAATCAATAATCAATAATCAATGCATGAATTCAAACTCTCTCCCATGAGAAATCTTATACCCTTCCAAAGGTGTGCTTGCTAAAATTAGATTTCATCAAATTAAAACTTGGGGTTCTAAAATTAGAATTCCTCAAATTAGAACTTGGGCTTCTTAAATTAGAATTTGGGTCTTAAAATTAGACCAATTAATAATTAATAATTAATTAATATCTAATTTAAAATTAGACCAAATAATTAATTAATTAATTAATAATTAATTAATATCTAATTTAAAATTAGACCAAATAATTAATATTTGATTAAATCAATAAAATATTAATATCTCCCTCAATACATGTCGGATCCTCGAACCGTCTGAAGATGGTGAACCAGGGAGTTATTCTACACATGACCATATCAAAACAAGGGTGCTCTACTGCATGTCAAATATCCCTAAATAATAAGAGCTTAGGCAAATATGTCTGAAAGAGCCTGAATGAAAGCCAACTATAGAGATTCTGCTAATCGAAGCCAAGCCAATCTCCATCATGACCCTCTATCCATCTTATTAGCCTACGAAGGTCGCATAATAGGCTAATCATCAAGCCTTTCAATGTCCATGAAAAAGGGGACATGACAATCTACCCCCCTAAAATTGCTTGTCCCCAAGCAATGTCAGAACAATGAACCACTTGATCCACCTGGATCCCAAATGTAGTTATGCACTGCACTACTGTAAATCAATGTAAGTACCTACGATATCATCAGAAGTGGAACAAGGAGGAATCCATGATCAAACTAGCAAATGCAACTCAACCAAACTCTAAGATCACAAATATCATATACACCTTCCACCATGCTATGTGAAAAGCACGCTCTAACTCTGCAACAACTCCCAAATGGAACTATGCCAAGTATGGAGAATCCACACACTGTACCTCTACTATGGTTAGCATATCTGATCAACTCTTGCTCTAAGTCATGCACCGACAAACTATCAATCCCATCTACAAAAGATGGTGCTAATCCATCCCATAATTGATCCCTCTGTAAAGGTGGCACAACCAATTATACCACACTGTCATCTATGTGAGAAGAATCAATCTAGAAACTCGACTCCACTAGTATCTCAAACTCATCAGAATCAGGTACTCCCAAATCATGAACATGTGTGTTAGTACCAACAACATGTTCCTCAGCTACAATTGCAAGAATATACTCATAATCAACACTCAATGTACTAATCTCTGAGTATACCTCCACACTCTGAATGCTAGCATCAAACTCATCCTCATCTAACTCTGAAGAAGCTACTGCTAAAACTATCTCATCATCACAATCTCCAACTCCCTCATCCTTTGTAACTAATTGAGAGTCCAAATTCCCATGATTAAGCTCATCCACATGTCTCTCAGAATCTTGGTGAGCCACCTTCATTGTCTCTACCTTAGGCTCTGAAGCCTCTGCATTTGACTCCTCAGAACTATCATGTTGTTTGAAATCTTCAGATTTTGAATCCTCATAATACTCCCATATTATATGATATGCCTTGCCCTTAGGCCTCAAATGAAAATTGTGGTTAGCATCATATGGATCTTTGCAATATAATCAAAGCTTCCTCCGGCGTAGACCGTTAAGAGCCTCTTGATCCAAAGGTGGTGATGCTGGGTTGCCCTTTGAATCATTCTTAAAAAACGTAGGCCATGTAGGCCTATCCGTGATCCTGGAATGGGTCAGTTGTGGTCTCTGATTAAAAGTAGCACCCCTATTATCTCCTTGTTCCCCATTCTATCGAAAAGATGTGTTCATCCTCTCTACCAGAGTAGTGAGTTCCTGTAGTGCCTATCTCATCTGCTGCTGGCCTGTAACCATAGCTCGGTAGAATTCTTTGGTGTCCTGATCACCATTATGTCTATCACTCATGGTGACTCGCTGATTCAATCTACCCACCTACCCAACAAGATGGTAGGACATTGGCTCTGATTTGCCCAAACTATCCAACAGGATGGCAGGAATTTGGCTCTGATACCACTGTGATGTCCCTTTCTTAGGGGCTCCTTTTCTTTTGCAAAAGCTCTGATACCACTGTGATGTCCCTTACTTAGGGGCTCCTTTTTGTCTCTACACAACTCTAATATATAGCAATAAAAAGCTTTGATACCACTGTAATATCCCCTTTCAGTAGGGAATATCTAAACACAAATACCTCTGAACAAAGATACACTTTTTGCCAAAATAATTTCAAATATGAATAAATAAATCACAATATAATCTCTCAATAGCAAATCAAAGATCTCATCACTTGTTCTTCTAGATGATTACATAATTGAGTCTCTATCATACAAATAAAATAATGTGAAATATTTTGTATTGAAACCCTAGGCTTTTGCAAATCTAGAGATTGACCCTGAATCTGAAAGTCTCAGCCTGCTGTGTTGAACACACAGTTATCAACGTCGGTCGATATTCTGCCGACGTCGGTCACTGTAGGTCCTTCTCTACCGACGTCGGTCTTCAGTCAGCCAATGTCAGTCACTGGGGATCTCTGTCTACTGAGGTTGGTGTCTGTGTGGATTTGTACGGACCTGTACGAACTTTGTACGGCTGCCAATTAAGCACAATCTGCCTATTTTCAACCCCTGATCTGAAAATATATGTCTCTAATACAAAAGATCTCTATCTGTATAATTTATTGAATCAAAACTAAATAAAGAAATACCTAAAATACTATGAAAACTTTTGTGTGAAGTTATCTCTCAAATCTGTACCTCTGTGATAACTTCTGTATGAAGCTATCTCTCAATTTGGCAATAAATCAACTGATATCTCACAGCCTCTAAATCGCGCACAATGAAGAGTTGATGTTTTCCACTGTAATGGAATCCTGGAACCCTTGGCTCAGTCTTCACAGAAGAATTCTTCAAAATCAATAATCAATAATCAATGCATGAATTCAAACTCTCTCCCATGAGAACTCTTATACCCTTCCAAAGGTGTGCTTGCTAAAATTAGATTTCATCAAATTAGAACTTAGGGTTCTAAAATTAGAATTCCTCAAATTAGAACTTGGCCTTCTTAAATTAGAATTTGGGTCTTAAAATTAGACCAATTAATAAATAATTAATTAATATCTAATTTAAAATTAGACCAAATAATTAATTAATTAATAATTAATTAATATCTAATTTAAAATTAGACCAAATAATTAATATTTGATTAAATCAATCAAATATTAATATCTCCCTCAATACATGTCGGATCCTCGAACCGTCTGAAGCTGGTGAACCAGAGAGTTATTCTACACATGACGATATCAAAACAAGGGTGCTTTGCTGCATGTCAAATATCCCTAAATAATAGGAGCTCAGGCAAATATGTTCGAAAGAGCCTGAATGAAAGCCAACTGTAGATATTCTACTAATCGAAGCCAAGCCAATCTCCATCATGACCCTCTATCCATCTTATTAGCCTACGAAGGTCACATAATAGGCTAATCATCAAGCCTGTCAATGTCCACGCAAAAGGGGACATGAAAATTTATAAATTTTTATTCCAAATTAGGCTCCAATAATTTTGTCTTGTATTTTTACCATAATTATTTAATATGAATTGAATATTGACATTGATTGTTTTTATTTGACTAGCTTTTCTTCAATCTTTTTATCCCTACTTCTATTAAATCTTATTAATATTGACCCATTAACAAGGTAACCATATTTTTTAATTAAATATGATTACAAAATTAATACTTTTTTTTAGAAAATTAATTTATATAATTGTACAGAGTTAATAATATATTTCAATTAATGTTAAATTATTTAAACAAAATATTTATCAAATGGTTTTCATTTACTATAATTATTATACTTAAGTGAATGTGAAATGTGTTAGTAGTGATGCAAAACTATATGTTTTAGGGTTATATAAAATTAAGTTGATGATATGTGTTTTAAAAACACAAGAAAATTTGGTAATGTGAGGAGGAGAGGCTTGTAATAGAAGGAAATTATTTCAAGTTTATGATTAGGTCATCAGGAATCCATGTAGTAATTGAGATATATTTTGTTCTCAACATGGCATCAATGAAATGTTCATATATATTACAACTTTTATTTCACTTTATCTCTCCATGTTTACACCTTCTTTTATCACAATTATATGCTAACATAATAGGGATTAGATGTTAACTATAAAATAAATGGGGCCTCTACGAACATGTGAGTTTATGGATTTCACATTAAACTATGACTAGGTCTATTGGTCATGAATATATCATGTACTATGTGCCATGAAAATTAAATCTATGAACCTTAATTTCAAAAATATCTTAGCTATCACTATTCATTCTAACTTCCACAATTTAATTACCAGTCATGTGCCACAAAAAAATAACATGAAAATTTCACATCATTCAACCATGAACACTAAATATTAATCTGCAAGATAAAAGACATTATTATCACATCAAAATGATAACTTGTCATTTTAAAAATTTATTCCAAGCCATTTATGATGTAGTTAAGTGTCATGTGGTTACTTTGGGTCTTCTCAAGATTATTACATTGGGCCCATGAGTGTGCCACTTGTCACATTTACAAGACTCTAAATCTAATTCTAAATTCCTAGGCCCCATTAGTTTAAGCTTCGAGATGCTACCAATTGTTATCTCATCGAGCCCTCGAGACTTGGAAAGTATTAATCCATTGGGACCTAATACCCTAATGCCTCTATTTTTGAGAGACTAATAATCTTCCAAGTGATAACGTTCTAAATCTGAGAACAATGGGAATATTAAACCATTGCGGGGTTTTCATATACAAAACAAATTTATTCAAAATTTATTTATACAATAATTCATTCCATTTATGGATGTGTACATGGATAAAAATATGAGGTTTCAGTATTCTTAAATTTCTTGAAGAGAAAAAGGTAAAGCATTGTATTTGATTGTTTGACAACTATTACAACATGAATCAAACAAATTATAAAGCTAGTTAGTTGTCCTTTAGATCAATGGATTCCGTAAAAAATATTAATTATTAAGTATATACAAGCTAAACCATTTAAATAAGATCAATGTGGCTCTAAAGTGATTAATTATTTCCAAGAATATAGTGGTACATAAAATGTGAACTTTTGAAAATTTTATTAATGTATGCCGTCAACATCTTTGGTTTTAAAAGAATGTTCCTATTCTACACAAGTATATAGGAATAAATGAGAATAAAGGGCTATATTATTATCTTGGGTAGAATGGGAACATGCCCATTTTATACATTGAGATTAGAATAATGTCCTCTATATTAATAATATGACCAACAAAGTCTTATGTTATTATCTAGTGTAAAATGGGCAAGTGCCCATTTTACACAAGATTATTAATAATAATGATAAGTATGTTGTAGATTGGGCAATAGAGTAATGAAAAGTGTTGTTCAATACTAGTACATGGTGATAATAAGTGATTTTTACAATTTTGCACTAAAATAATTAAAGCTTCCATGTCATGATGTGATTAGTTAATATATGATAAATTTTTAGATAAGTATTAAAATTTAATATAATAACTATAAGTAGACAATAGGATGAAAACTATGGGATCACATTATTTAAATTAGTAGGACCCATTTTAACTATTGGACCATACTCAAATATTGGCCCTTTTCCCCTAAATATGAATTTAAAGGTGAAAAATAATTTAAGATATATTATTGGAATTTGATTCCACACTAGAATTTAGAATCCAATAATATCTATATTAGAATCCCATATCATACTAATTAAAACCAATAATAACAATCTTGGAATTTGATATCCCCCTAGGTAAAAACCAATAATAACAATATGGAAATCCAATTTTAACAATTATGAAAATAAAATGAAAATACTATAAGTCCATATTCTTAGGAATATGTCCAAATTTCACTAAAAGATTATTTGTAGAAGATTTATCTAAAGGATCTAAATATAATTTAATCAAGCCTACACATATTCAAAATCATAACCATGTTAATATTGAAATAAAATATATGAATTTAGAACAAAACAAAAGGTGCACAATTTTCATTTCAAGGGAAATGGAAACTATCCATGTATAATAATTTGATGAAGATGATGATGGTGATTTGTTCAATGATGAATTCATCTCTTTTGTAAGAATTGATTTGGAAAATAATACCTACATTCAATTCATTATGGAAGACATTCTTGTTGTTGTTTCAATTTATAAAGAAACATGTAACACACTTTTCTCTAATTAAAATCATGTATATAGCATAAATTAATCTAAACTAATTCAATAATATATTGATGAAGTTCATTGATACTAAAAAATTATAAAATTCACAATGATTGTATTCCAATACATGACACTTCTGACTTGTTCATTTATCATCATCCATGTGTGAATGATGATTGTAAGTTCTTGTTCCCACTTACTTTGTCAATATTGCTAAATTTTTTTGGAGCTCATAAGTCAAATCCATTATTTTGAAATGATAATTATTTTTCCCAACCAGTGAATAGTGTTTTATGGTCTTTCCTTTTTTCCCCTCTTGCCTATAAATAGTTATGATTTCCATATTTTGGCTTGTTTCCTTTGCCCATTTTCATTTTGGTCTGCACATGTTTTTTTCAATAAATTAAATAGCCTATATATCGTTCCTTCCTTTCCATGTATGGTTATTTTACATAAAGTATGTTTTAAATATGTTCCCATCCTTGAAACTCTAAGTGGATGGTCACATCATTTTCAAAGATGTCAAAATAAATTTTGCTTTAGAGTGGATGAAATGTTCATAATTTCAGTGGATATATATTTATTATTTGATGTCTCAGTGTTTGCATCCATATTTTATTGAATACCTACATTGAATCCAAATCAATTATACATCTCCAACCCTATATTATTTATATAATTTAAATTTTTCATCATCTTTTAGAGTGACATGAAAAATAAAGGCTTTGAAAATTTTACACCAAATGGGTCTGAAAGACAAACATTTGATGATGTATTCATAAGATAGCTCTTGTAATAATGAAAATGGTGATATGAATGTTTATTATTGGATTAACATAATGGAAATGTTTTTCATGGATCTCTTCAAGTGAATAGGTGGTAAACATGTATAATTTACAGATCAAAAGATATAGTGTAACACATGTGCTCATTTATCATATGATTGAGAGAGGTGATCTAGTTGTTAGTTGGTCAAATTGGGAAATGTAAAGTATTGAAATAAGTGATCTATCCTAATATCATGTTTTAATTGATCATATAATTGAGATAGGTGAGATGTATATCAATTGGTTGGATTGATATGTGTAAATGTGAGCTACATAAACATTACTAAGAATATATAGAAATAAGGCAACATTCATATGATATTATATAGTTATCCTACATTCCCTTAGTAAACATGGTCCCATAATCAAAAAGAGTTATTGTTTTGAAAATTTACATTTCATGATAACACTCATAATTGCATTCCTACTATGATTTGAGGTGTTTCAATTATAATAACATTAAAAGTTTCAAACCAATACGGACATCGACTCTATATCCCAATGGCCAAAGATTGGATTACATAATAAGCTCTAAAGTATCCTTCAAGATTCCAAATTGTGAGGCATTGATTAGTTTTTGAAGTAACATTATGTATGGACATGAATTTGAAGAGAATATTTTTTTCAGGCTTAATTTTAGAGTTTTAAGTCACAAAGTTGTGAGTAGTCATTGATTGCAATTCATAGAACACTCCTTAGAACTAAGTCTCACACTTGAAAAAAACGTTATAGATGATGGTATAGCTATATAATCATAATAATATGCTTGATGATATGTAAATCTACATACAATTTTTTTGCCCTTGGATGTATGAAGAATAATTCATGAAGGCTAATATAATCGATAAAGCATAAATGCCTCTTATTCAAGGAATAAAATTCATATCAGATAAATGACATGAGGTATCAAATAAGTATTTTAATGAATTGTACATAAATCATTGGATCCATAAATATTCTATACAAAATTAGCTATGAATAAAGGTTGATAGGACTAAACTAAGATTATGTTTAGATACAAGGGCAAGTGATTATGATGATGTTTCAAATAAAATCATTGGAGGCAAATTCAAAGTGTTTAATGTCTCACAAATTATTGAAGTAAAATATCTTCATAACTTTTATTCAATACTAGACTTGAATAGTTTCTAAAAATTTGCTCTAGATTTCAATTATGTAAAAAGTGTGTAAGAAATGGTAATAAAAAGGTGATATCTAGACTGTCAAAATTAAAATGCCTTAACAAGTTATTCAAGAATTAAGGAAATATAAAAAGTTTACCAAGTATTTTAATTATTATAATTTGACACACCTACAAGTATAGAGCTCATAATATGACACCCCTTCAAGTAAAGGGGTCAGATTCTGAAACCATAACAAGCATAAATTATCAAAACATGGTGCAATAATTTTTGGAGCATAACTTTCACATCCAAACTATGTTTTATCTCTCATTCAATTTGTTTGAAATATAAATTCATGAATAAAATTAATTCTCAAATAAAAATGGTTTAAAAACTTCATATTAAATTTATAAAATTAAGTGAGAGAATCAAAGTTGTTAAAGTACCACAGAATCAAACCTTAAATGCCTTACCTCAAAAAGTTCTTCCATAGGTTACATAAGAATCAAGGAAGATACAAAATTTTACTAATTATTTTACTTGACACAATATAATTCCCATGGAAGATGAGGGTCAAAATATGACACCCTTGCAACTAGATGGGTTTTAATCTTACACTCCTACAATCAAAGGGGTTAGATTATGACACCCTGATAAGCACAAATTGTCAAAACATGGTCTAATCTCCCTCGGGCCATAACTTACACATAAAATCATAGTTTTGGATCTCATTAAATGAATTGGAAATATAAATTAATGAAGAAATTTTTTCCTCAAGGACAGAAGAAAAAATTCATAGTAAACTTCAAAAATCAAGGGAGAGAATCACTCAGGATCCAATAGTGTCCAAATAGGATCCAATATCACTCAGGGCAAAATATTATCACCTAAACTATGATTTAGATCTCGTTCAATGCATTTTAAATATATTCTTATGAATAATGTTTTTCTTGAAGTATACATTTTGAAAAAAATCATTTTGAACTTCTAAACTCAAGGGGAGAATCATAGTTGTAGAAATAGGGTGAAGCCATAATTTTAAAGTCATAGAAAACTATCAAGTCAATTTTTCAAGTTATGAAAATTGACCGTTGAACTTTTTAAAGTTGTGAAAAACATCAATTTGATTTTGAAAGTCATATAGGTTGGTAATTTCAATTTTTTATGTTGTACAAAAACACCAACGAACTTTTTCATGTCATGCAAATTGGTCATTGCACTTTTAAAAGTTATCCAAATTTGTCAACACACTATTTCAAGTTTCAAGTCACAAAAATATCTGAACACACTTTTGAAATTTATGTGAATATGTTAACACACTTTTCAAGTTTCAAGTTATGGAAATTTTCCAATGTACTTTTACAAGTCATGTAAATTAGCAATTACATTTTTGTAAGTTATGAAAATTGATCAGAATGTTTTTGAAAGTTTTAAGTTGTGAATTTTTGCCAATGTGATTTTTTAAGCTCTTAAAAATGTATCAAATATGTTTATGTAGTGTAATTATGTGTTGTAAACTATAAATAAGAGTTTGGGGCTCACTTATAAAGTTAGCTTTAACTGAGTTTAGGTTGGTTTTTTCCCAATTAGATTTTTGATAGTAGAATAATTTTGTTTAATATAGAAGGAATGAATTTTTAAGGAATTAATTTGTATGTACATCCCCATGCATAATCAATATAAAAATTATTTATAGGACATTTTTCCACTATTTTTTATGAATTAATGGCATGAGTGAGTATGCATATTCATTTTTATTCCTATTCTATCATTTTTCTATAATGTTATTGTTAGATAGTCAATAAATGCATAATTTTTAGTATAGAAATTTATATTGAATCTAAATTAATAATTCTTAACATTGTAAAGCCTTTGTGGGATTAAAAATATAACTTACATCTATTTTTATTTGGAAATATGAGGTTGTATATATTTATTTTTAGTGTTATCAATTTTCTTTGGTATATTAATTTTTTTATTCTGTACAAAATATGTCTTTCTCATCCCGTTTATATGATAAAGTTTTTTTGTGTTACAATATTAAATCTTGAGCTATTCTAGTGAATTTCTCTGTTTATCTACCTAGGGTTGTCCTTCACCTTTTCTTGGGTTATCATAGCAGATTTTATGTTAAAATGGATAGAATATTCCCATTCTTATTTTCTCCTTTCCTTTATAATTTGACCCTTTTTTCCATCATTTTTTTCTATAACCTTTCTATACTTTCTGGCTAAAAGCATCAAACCCACACAAATTTTTTTTTATTGTAAATAGTTATGAATATATTTTTTCTTGCTCTCCCTTTTTCATTTTAAATAAAATTAGCTCCACCTGCTAATAAGAGAGGTACTTATCACTATATTATTGAATTACTTGATGACTCTATCCTAACACTATTGAATGAAATTCCACTTTTTCCCTTGATATGTTTTTTAGCCAATAATACTAAGGAAGTAATGGTTATATCAAAGATATAGATAATCTCATTTTTGGTAAATTTATGATTGAATTATATCCATAGAAACATATTGGTTACAATATTGGGTGTTACATATGAATACCCTATTGAGTCTGATACATTTCCTCATTTTATTCCAAAAAAATCTTATCATACACTTTACACATTTTCAACCTATAAAAACTAATCAAAGATAAGTAATTACTTTTTATTAACAACCAACTATCCAATGTATTTTACATAAGTAATGTACTTGAGTTTAGTATACATCACCAAGTCTATCATGTCATATGTAATATCTTAAAAAATTCCTTTTGAGAATTTTATACAAATATCATTTATGCATTATCTTGATAATAAAAAATTCCATGTGATACTAAGACTAGTAGAGATACACAACACATATATGATCATATCAAATATGATGACTATAATAGATATTTTACACCTCATGAGCATTTATCTTATTCAACAATGATATATGTGTTACTTCCCACCCATGGCATGTGTAATTTTTAATAATTTATTTATGATCTACACATGAGCATCCCCTTGATTGGATCATAGGTTCTCAAAGGTCAACCAAATAATCTAAAATGCAAAAAAAAAGTTAAATATTAAAAATAATATAACAAACACTAAATATGAGAAAGAAAAAAAAAAACCAATTCAAAAAATATTTAAATGGTACACATAGTTGATTTATGTTATTTATCATATACATTGTGCATTGCATAGCCCTTTTCTATGTACATGATTTTCATATTTGACATGAGTTAGATGTAGGACTTAAAGTTACATAAGATTCATGGACATATAGATGCATCACATTGATCACACATATGAGAAACCTTTTTATATTTATATTTAGTTCATGCCTTTACTATATTCATATTCATACATTTTTCTTGTTATATCATTATATATTGGTACATTGATCATATTAGACTTGTGTATATGAATTTCTCTTGCTCATACTCTCTAGAGTATATTTTTTCTATGGATATTATACTTTATTAGACTAGATGATGAATTTTACTGATTATGTAGACTAACATTGAATATTCCAAGTGTGATTGATATTGATGATTATGGAATTACTTGAGTATTTATATGTGTTCTACCAATTTTGTTCTAGGTATATTGACTATGTATTGTCACATCATGTGTTCTTTGTGTGAGAAGATCCTTGACTACATGTTAGGACATGTCATGTCCACATCATGTAAGATTCATGTCAACATCTTATATGGTTATTTTATGATTGAACATGATATTCTTTGTGTTCATGCATGTCGACATATATTTTAATGGAAAAAATGTACTATTACTATAAGATTAGTTCTATTACTTCTAACACATAAATTTTTATTATCTATGATATAATGACATTATCTTTCTTTTAATCATACATCTAGTACAAATATTATCACTACATTATTTATTTAAATATCTATTATATATTAAAACTTGTATGATCATGTCATAACCCCAAAATTTTGAGTTTTCAAATACTATAATTTAAATAAGCCATGCCCATAAAAACCATCCTATAAGTCAGTTAGTGACTAAAGCATTTGTATAACTATCTTTCACAATGAAAATATAAATCATAGTTTATTATAAGACATGTTATAAATGGAAGAATCCATAAACATTATAACACATATAATAAGTGACTAATACAATGAATGAAAACTTTTAGTTACATCTAAACATTAACTACCTTCACATAACCATGAATAACATGAAAACAACCATTCAAATTTTTGAAATCCATGTTAGTTTATTTTAATTTTGAGCACATGTTAAATTTACATGAGATCATTGGTGTCAATTTTGGTCATAACCAAAATTAAATCCACCTTTCTCACTGGTTCTAGCATAATCGTGCAATCATGGGAGACAATAAATGTTCCTTACAATATAGAGACATAAATTAGAAAACATATTATTTCCTTTTAACACATACCATCAAATATATTTCAAAACCAAATTAATTGATTTACATAATCTCACTCAAAGCATCCATAAGCATGGTACTCAATTATATCATATTCTATATGTGTACTCATTTATACGTCTTGATTTCCATGTATGAAATGCTATTAGGTCATATTACCACTTATGGATCCTTGACACTTAAATATTAATTCAAAAAAGTAAAAAAACTTGTAGAAGTAACTACATTAAATAACTACTTAATAAATCTGAGTGGAACCCAACATAATCATTCACTAAGTCATTTTGACCTCATTGAATTCTGATGATATTTATGGATCTAAAAAACCATACATCATCTCTTCTCATTTAAAAGTGACAAAAATAACTCAATAAATAAAGACTTTGATAATATTCAAGCATACCCTTACATTGATATTAATAAAAACCGTGACTTATGATTTTATATGTTTATTACATTCACATTGTATTAGTCATGATATTAAATATAACAAGGGATCATGACTTGACTTACTATAAAAATATATAATACCAATAATGATATAAAAAATAACCCAAGGTTTTCTATTCATTCTCTTTAATGTACTAACCAAACTTGACATAATTATTCACTTAAATAATATGCAAATTCATACACTTAATCATTTATACTCAGCTTAATTATATATGAAAAGAGAGACAACATAAATATAAATATTAAGTTAATGAAAAATATTAAATAATCTCTTGTTTACTACATAAATTTCCATCGAAGCATAATTACACCAAGATTAACACTTAACTCTTAAGAACTAATCAATGCATGAGAACCATCATTATTCAAGTAAATGTTTTTAGGAATGACAATAATGTTACCTAGAATACCTTGTATATAGTTCAAACACAAATCTCAACTCATATGAAATCAAATTTACATTCAAACAATAATCTTAAAGAACCCAAGTCTTTACAATTTTCTCATTGCTATTAATCGACTCAAAGATTACCCATGATCTTATATATTTCTAATGAAATATGAAATGAAAATGTTAGATCATTATCACTATTTAATTTATCTAAATATTTATTACATAAAAATTATAATAAAATGCATATTGATGTATGTATGTATTTACACACACACACACACACACACACACACACACACACACACACACACACACACACACACACACACACACACACACACACACACACACACACACACACACACACACAAACATCTGACTACACCAAGTGCACAGCAATGCATCCATATGCATGCATAATTCAGAAGAATGCATGCATAATTCAGAAGATAACATCACACACACACAAACATTTGACTACACCAAGTGCAAAGCACTGCATCCATATGCATGCATAATTCAGAAGATAACATCAAACTGATAATTATAAAGTCATTTCAACTATATTACATCTTTCATACCAAAATTTGAAGCTTAGTGACCATTTAAAAATTCACCATAAAATAAATATCAAGTACACTTGAGTTATAATCCTCAATAATTTAAGGATTATTGTTAAAACTTATTTAATAGTGCTAATTAATATCAAAATCTCATCAACATTTACCTAATGTTAATGTAAGAAAAGTAATGGATTCATATTGGACATTAGTAATAATTATTTATCAATGACCAATTAATAAATTCATAAATAAATTACCCTATTGACTCATAATATACAAATTTACAATACATAACCAACTTATTCCAATAACATTACAATAACCATACAATCTCTGTAGTTATTTGTTTATTTGTATGAATCCTAGATTTCATTCTTACTAAATGTTATGCATAAAATATGAAAAGACACTTTAATTTCATTTTTAAGAGCCTATACATATATCAAAGAGTTATGAAATAAAAAATTCCATATTGTAAACATCAATCACCACTAAAAATAGTATTTACAACCTCCATTCACAAACATACAAGAGGATAAATAATTAAAATGATACAAGTAAAAAATATGTATATCCATATTGAAACTTATGAAGGAAAATTAAAAATAACTCTCTCAAGATTCTCCTCCAATATGAATCCAAAACAACTCGCATGGAAGTCACAATAAATTTTTTTGTAAGACCAAACACTCTCTTTTATTTCCATTAAAAACTATAACCATCCCACTATTTAGACACATATTTCTTATTAAATCATGGTAATGAATATCAATAATCATATTCTAAGGCAAGTAAAAAAAAGGACTTATAATATAAGTAATAAATAATAATAACTATTTTCAAATGAAAATATAAACCTAGAATTATGACATTAGTAATTGAATTTTGATAAATCTTTATATACTGACTAATCTCTTTTTAATTTAATTATATTAGATAGTAATACATAGAATATTAGACTTGATAAAACATTTCTAACTTACCATGGATAAATAATGTGTAATTAAATTACTATATCAACCAACTAAAATCCACTAAGATCTAAATATTATTTAGTAATCATTTCCAAACCATATATGAAAGATAATAAACACAAATCTTTCAAATCACAAAACATGTCTCTATTATTCAATTAATGCATGTATAAAATGAAAGGAATGAATGAATGAACAATATAATAGGTAAACATTTTACTCTTTAAAATCATAATGGATAAAATCTACAATTGAATACATGAACATCATTGACACAGTCATATAAAACCATTCTAAATGGAATCTACATGTAGTTGCAAAAATGAGTTACAAGTAATATAGTCAATAAATCTCATTTTACACCAACTGAGTTAAATTATGGATATCAACCATTAAACCCATCCTCATGTTCAATATCATCCCAAACATCTCTTGTTATTCATACCCACCCCAACCTTCTACTGGTGGTGGAACAAAGTAACCAAAGTTAAAACTTGAAGCATCTAAATAATCCAATATGCATGATGTAAAAGTGTCATAGACTATATGTAAGCTTTCATAAATAATCAAAGGTTTAATCCAAACATAACATAAAAACCAAAAAATTCCATTCCATCTAAGCTTGACTTCACACACACACCACTGAGGTATAAACCTATCAAGATAAACATCCAAAGGGGACTAGTGTTCAAAACCCAAAACTCCCAAAATCATCCAAAAGACACAAATGTAAAAAGTATCAGAGAAAAAAAATAGGATTTATAACATTTGAATTTACCCATATGCCATATATGGGAGAGGTATACTTATGTTCTCACCCTATAGGGTTTCCTTGACCAATAATTAAAAATAATAAATAAATTTACGTCTATTCAGGATCCCATATGCTTCCAAACCTTAAACCAATAGTTTATTTAAATTATTCAAGCACCCAATAAACACATTTATTCATAAAATAAAGATTAATAATGCACTTAGTTGGTCTTTAATGTAATTTTTTACCATAAAGTCTCGATCTCCAAATCCTTTTGCTTCTTTTCTTATTTTTCATCTTCATCATCCTCTCTTTCCTTCTTTCTTTCATTTTTCTATACTACATTTTCATGTTGTCTAAGTTCTAGGTAGTTAAACTCCTCATTCTACTAGATGGAACTCCCACCTCAAAATCTCATTCCTATATTCTACATTCATGAAATCAAGTTCTAAAAATCTCAACTTATTGCATGCATCCCCTGAAAACCACCATGCATACCATCTACCAATCCCTCAAGTGAATCAATCAAAATGATTCATCCTAATCAATTATACCCTTATTCAACCATAAAATACCTTTAATCTTGGGTTACTCAACTATGATAAAATAAAATTCCATCAACCTAAGTCTCTTCCACTTATGGTTGAATCTGAATAATCCCATCACCTTATACTTCTAAACCATATCCATTTTTTGGCTTAGTATTGATTTCATCCTTGTCCTTTCATGGACTAATACGAATTATATAATATCTTAGTTATTTTAAGAAATTAAAACATATTTTATTGCCTCACTCTGAATGTGGAGTTATAATATTTTGGTGCTAATCTTCTTTGTAAACAATTATAATTGTCACTCAAAATTGAACTAGTCTCAATTAAAAAATCATAAAAATTAACAATGTTATTATTAGCTTCAAAAAACTTCTATTTTCATTCAGATGACAATAGAATCCATCCTTGTTAGAACTCTTCACATATATGTTAGAACAAACACATTCTCATCCCAATGTGTATATAGTCACTAAAAATGACAATAATAAATAAAAATGATAAACCAATAGAGTAATGGAATTCAATTGACATAAGATTGATAAACAAAGTAGACTAAAAACAAATAAATATTAATAATAAAAATACTAAAATTTGATGATGTCACCACTACATCATGATTTATCATTAACTACATACCCACTTTTTTCATTTCATGTAATCTTATAGAATAAACCTACTCCTATCTATAATAAAACTATAACCAAACCCACAAAGGCATAAAAAATATATGATCATCATCAAAATTATGAAAGTACATAGTGTAGTGTTGTGTAAATATCAATTTAAAACCAAATAAAATTCTCTCAAATGAATCATAATATCCACAATATAACATCCAATAATAGTAATAATATCAATAATCAATCAAAATCAATGTTTCGGGTAAGTGTGGTCATGATATCCACCCCCTAATAATGACATGATCTTCAAAGCCTTAAAATAAATGAGGGTAGTGCTACCAAAAAATATAATCATCTTCTTAGGTAGAAATCCTTTCTCCCATTTGATCGCACTAGACTAAAACTTGTTGAAACTTTCTTTTCCTCATCACAATGTTTCATTGAGATAGAATTTTGATAGGTTCAATCTGAATTATCTCTTTTTCCTTCACTTGGAGATCATTCCAATTTTAAAAAATTGAGGAGATTGAGACATATATTATCAATAAGGATACATGAAAAACATCATGTATTTTAGATAGAGAAATAAGAAGAGTAAGACGATAAGCCACCAAGATGATCGTTTCCATTATGTATAAAGTTTAAACATAGTATGGTGCTATCTTAGTAGCTTTATCAAAATTTTGAAATTTTATTAGGTCTTAATTTTATAAATACTTTAATATTTTAATTTTTGTCATATGGTAGCCTTTTTTCATCATACTCTTGTAATATTTTAGGACCTAAAAAACACATGATTTTATAAGTTGTTCCAGCCTATAGTAGTTTTGCACTCTCATCCATATAAAGCCTCAAATGGTGTCATCATAATCATAGAATGGTAGGTGTTATTATAGGAAAAATATAACATTTAAAATAAATATTCCCACTTATATTTTTTATCCATGAAATGCATTCTCAACATGTACATAACAATTATATTCAACCTTTTAATTTTATTGTATGTTTTTAGATGATAAGCTAAACTAAAATTTAGATTTGTACCAAAAATATCCATCATGGTTTATAAAAATTGATAAGTGAAAAACTTATCCCTATATAATATGATCACTTCATGCACTCTATGAAGGTGAACCACTTATTTTACAAATATCTTGTCAATAATGGCATCATCATCCATGTTATTTCCCATAATAAATTGTGTCATTTTGGTTATTTTATTAATCACCACTAGGATTGAATATTTTTTGTTATGATATTTAGGAAACCCATGATGAAATCCATAAATATTAAATCCATTTTCCTTTTTGGAATGGAATGAGTAAAAATAAATATTCATGTATGACCATCCTTAGCTTTCACATATTGGCATTCTAAACACTTGATATAAATTTATCCACATCCTTATTTAACCCAAGCTATAAATATAGCTCTTTTATCTCTCATGTCATTTTATTAACACATCAATGAGAGTAATGGGATATATCATGCACTTCATTTAAATCTTATTCCCTTAGATTCCATGAGTTTAAAACAAAAATTATACCATTGTGTGTAAACACACCATATGGAACTATTTTAACATAGATTTTAAGGCTTTTAAAATCATAATTTTGATGTTCCAACACACAAAAATTAAAATCAAATTGAATAATAGTGATGTAAATAATGTAAGTTCTCCTACTTAGAGCATAGACCACCCTATTATCTTTCCCTTTCACATAATAAATATCAGTATCAAAATTATTGATAAATTACATCTACCTTCTTTGCCTTACATTCAAATCACCATGAGAAAACAATTGAATAAGGCTATGATGGTAAAATTTATTTTTGAAGTGATTTCCTAATAGGAAATGGTTCCACTTTTTTAAATCATGAATAATAGTAGCTAATTATAAATCATGAGTGGGATGATTCTACTCATTAGTCTTTAGTTTTATGGACTCATAAGAGACCATTTTGCAACCTTGAATCAAAATAACACCAATGCATAACTTGTAAGCATCAACCTAACTTTTAAAGTTACCATTTGGATTTGATATAGTCAAAATAAGAGTTGGAGTTAGTAAATATTATAGTTATTAAAAGGTAGATTCACATTTAGGTGATCAATAAAATTTATTTACCTTCTCTTGTAATGAAGTTATAGGGTGAGAATTCCTTTAAAAATCTTTCACAAACCTTTAGTAGTAACTAGTAAGCCCCATGAAGCTTCTCATTTCAAGTACCATCTTTGGAGTTGGTTACTCATTAATGGATATAATATTTTTAGTGTTTACTTAAATTCTATATTTATAAATCACATTTCCTAAGTAGTGAATTTTAGATTAAAAGAAGTAACACTTTGACAACTAAATTTATGCTACATTAGATTATGATGTCATATAAATATACCAACACAAACATGTCAAGAAAATATTGGAATAAATTATTTGTTAAATTCATTAATGTTATAGGAGCATTAGTTATTTCAAAGGGAATATCTCTAAATTTAGTCTTATGGACATATTCATCTTTGATACGGACTTGGTGGTACCTAGAATGAATATATATATTTAATAATATAATTACACCTTTCATTTTATAAAAAAATCATCTATGTGAAGAATGGGATACTTATTATTTATTATGTCTTTATTGAGCATTCTATATTTATTTCACAATCTTAGCAACCCATCCTTCTTTACAAAAATCACTGAAATTCTCCAATGTGACCCACTAGGGTGTATCATTACCTTAACTAATAATTCTTGTAGTTGAGACTTAAGTTCCCTTAGATTAGCTATGATCATCTGATGAGGTGATTTACATGTAGGTTTTATTCTAGGTGTTACATATATTACAAGGTCAAATATCCTTTTTGGAGGTAGTCTTAGTTATTCTTTTAAAAAAACATCCATAAATTCTACCAAAACTAGGTATTTTTGGAGCATATAGGTGATTTACTAAGAAATATCATTTAATTTTATGTCATATAATTAACAAAACTTTCTAACATCCTTATTAATTTGTATAGCTAAAAGAATCATTCAGTTAAAGGTTTATTGCTTCCTTAAATAATTATAATCTTTCCATCAAAATATAAACATTGAACTCTTTTTTTGAAATATTCTATCTTGGATTTTTGTGCATTCAATAATTCCATGCCTAGGATAATTTCATAATATCCCAAGGGTAAATTAACAGGTTTACAAAAGTCTTGAAATTTCCCAAATTAAGTTTGGCATGCTCTAGGCATTCATTAATAACAACATTTTTCCTAGTTCTAAACTCTACTTTCCATTTGTATCTAAGTCTATTTGGTTTGATTTTACACTTCAAATCATTAACAAGAGAAATAAAACTATATGGTTCTCTTGAATCAATCAAAATAGAGAATTAAAATATAGAAATTATACCTCTAGTCTCAATAGGTGATGACTAAAATTTTTCATTACTGTTATCTAAAGTTATGTAGACCTCGTGTATACTCTTTAACTTAGGTCAGTATTTGTGATAATGACCAATAGTATTATCTGGAAGAGGAATGGTATTTTATCCTATGGGTAGTCCATGTAAGCTTTGTGGATTACTAGTTTTAACATTATTCTTTACAAAAGAGTGTGATTTAGAACCTTTTTTATTCTTTTTTTTCCATAATTGCAAAATTTCCTAGTAGTCATCTTAGAGTCATTATTCTTGAAATTATTGTTTATTGGAGGAATTCATAACCTAGTCTTTCCTTCCTACCTATTATTATAATATTATTTTCTTGCCTTTTCACAAGGCTTTTCTTTTTTATTTAGCACATTGTGTTAATTCCAAAGAAACAACTAAGTTTTTTTATTGGTCATGTCTAAATCATCCATGAGTATCTCATTCAACCTTAGTTTTAACTTGGCCACCTTTATTTCCTCATCTTTAATGTAATTTACATGATGCACAAGTTCTAAAAACTTGTTCTCATATTAAAAACTATCATACTTCCTTTTTTTAATGACTAAAATTCATTGATTTTATGTTCTTTATACATGTTTTTTAGATAACTTATTATCAAATGTTTCCAATTAAATATAAATGGTATCATACTCTTTCGGGGTATAAAAATGATTCCACCATAAAGTGACATCACCTAACAATTAATAAGCTCTGATGAGTGCTTTAATGTTATAACCCATATTGTGTAAAGTGAAATACTTCTATAAATTAATCATTCCTGCCTCAACGGCATCCCCAGTGTCTTCACTAGAGAATCTGGGAGGAGGAAGCTTTTTTAACTACTTAATAATGGGTTTCATAACCTTTTGTTGTTGTGTATGTTCATTAGGAAACTCTTATTCCTTCCCACCCCCTAATTTTTTTTGAAACAGGTCAATATTTGACTAAAGCCTTCCCTTTATCCTTTAATTCTATGTAATACAAATATGATGTCAATAAATACAACATTTTGTTCCTCAATAACCTATTATTCAAGATTTTGTTGATTTTTAGCATGGCTATCACTATGTTCCACATCTATGTCAACATGAATAGCTAATGTGGCTCATGATTATCAACTAGATCACCTTCATTATTATGAGGGTTATTATTTTCTCAAGTTAGAAACACCATAACACATTAAACTTTCATTTATAAATCAAATATTTCATTAAAAAAATTATTGATTTATCTTAATAAAGGCTCTCATACCAACTGTCATAACCCAAAAATTTTGATTTTTCAAAAGCCCTAATTTAAGGAAGTTAGGCATGAAAAAACTAGCTTATAAGGTAGTTAGTGAATAAATCGTTTGTATGCCTATCTTTCATAATGTGAAGATACATCATATTTAATATAATCCATGTTTTAAATGGAAGCAATCAAGAACACTATAACATAAAGAATGAGTGCTTAATACAATGAATGAAACATTTCAGTTGCATCTAAAAATTAACTAAGTTCACTTAACCATGAAGAACATGAAGACAATCATTCACAAATTTTAACATTTTCTAAACTTATGTGAGGTCATCAATATTATTTCTAGTCATAATCATAATCAAACCACATTTATTACTAGTTTTATCATAATCATTCAATCATGGGAACAAATAATTTTTCATTACATTATAGAGCCATAAATTGTAAAACAAACTATTTATTTTTAAAACTTGACATAAAATATATTTCCAAACCAAATTAATTAATTTACATAAGCTCTCTCAATGCATCCATAAGTATGAAACTCAAATGGATAATATTATATATGTATAATTTTTTCTAAATATTTAATTCCATCCATGATATCTTATTAGGTCATAGGACAGCCTATGGATCCTTGAGAGTTAAATATTCATTCAAAAAGGTAAAATAATGCATACAAGTAACCTCATCAAATAACTACCTCGTAAATATGAGTGGAACACAATAAAATAATTCATTAAGTTATTGTGACCTTGTTGAATTCCCTATAGACCTTTGATATTTTTCATAATGATCTTGATGGGGATATAAAAGCATACATCAACTTTTCTCATTTAAAACATAAAAAAACAACTCAATAACGATAGACTTTACTAATATTTATACATACCCTTATATCAATATTAATAACATCCATTACTTATGCTTTTAAATATTTATTACATCCACACCTTATTAGTTATGAGATTAAATATCACAAGGAATCACGACTAGACTTATTATAAAAAATACAAGACCAATAATGATATACAACACAACCCAAGGTTTTCTAGTCATGATCTTCAATATAAGAGCCTAATTTTCCATAGCTATTCACCTAACTGATATGAAAATTCATACACTCAATCATTTTTACTTGACCTCATTAATAATATACGAAAATAGAAACTATAAGTTCATAAAAAGTTGACATAATCTCTATATTCACTATGCAAATTTCCACCTAAGCCTAAATACACCAAGCTTATCACTTAACTTTTAAGAAATAATCAATCCATGAAAACCATCAATATTCGAATCAATGTTTTGAGGAATAAAAATAATGTTCCCTAATGTACCTAATGTATAGTTAAAACATAAATCTCAACTCATATGAAATCAATTTTAAATTCAAATAATAATCTGAAATAGCGTAAGTCATTACAATTTTATTATTATTTTCAATCGAATCAATGATTCCCCATGATCTCATAGATTTCTAATGAAATATGAATTCAGTACATTGGGTCATTATCACTAGTTAAGTTCTCAAAAAAATTCTTACATGAACTTTTTAAGACAAACAATATTGACAATTCACTATTCATATTTACAAAAACACACACACAACACACACACACACACAGATATATATATATATATATATATGTATATATATATATATGTATATGTATGTATATATATATCTGTATATATATATGTATATATATGTGTATATATATATGTATATATATATATATATATGTATATATATATATATATATATGTATGTATATGTATATATATATATATATATATATATATATATGTATGTATATGTATGTATATATATATATATACATGTACACATGTGTGTGTGTGTATATATATATATATATATATATATGTACATATATATATATATATGTACACATACATATATATATGTATGTACATATATATATATATGTATATACATATATATATATATACATATATATATATATATATATGACATATGATAGTATATAAAAAATTAACTATACCAAGTGTAAAGCACTAGATCCATATACATGTACACTTTTAAAGATAACCCATAAGTGATAATTATAAAATTACATCAACTATATTATAATTTGCATCCCAAAATTAGAAAAGTAGTGACCATTTTATAAATTTCCCATGAAATAAACATCAGGTAAAACCAATTTATAATCCATAATAATTTAAAGATTATTGTTAGAAATTACTTAAAAATGGTCATCAATATCAAAATCTCATCATAATTTACCTAATGCTAATGTAACAAAAGTAATTGATTCATATTTAACATTAACAATAATTTTTATCAATAATGAATTAACAAATTCATAAATTAATTACCCTTTCAACTCATAATATACAAATTTGAAATAAACACAACCAAATTATTCCAATAGCATTACAATAAATATACAACCTTTCTAGTCATTTTTTCTTTGTATGAAACCCAAATTTCATTCTTACTCAATGTTATGGATCAAAAAGGAAGAGACACTTCAATTCCTTTTCTAAGTGCCTATATATTTATCAAAGAGATATAATATACAAGCATCCATACCATAAACATCAATAAACACTAATAATCATATTTGTAACATCTGTTCACAAGCCACATGATTCTAAATGATTCAAATGATATAAGTAAAAAACATGCATATCCCTATAGAACATTATACAATAAATTTGTAAGAACTCTTTTAGGAATCTCTTATAATATGAATCTAAAAAACTCAAAACCAAGTCAAATACAATTTTTTTGAGACCTAACACTCTCTTTTATTTCCATTTAAAATTATGATTTTGACACTACTCATAAACCATTATTCATAAATCATAGTAATGAATAACAATAATCATATTCAAATGAGATTCAAAAACCAAAATTATAATCTAAGTAATGAATAAGAATAACTATTTTCAAATGAAAATATAAACCCAAAATTATGATATTAGTAATTGAAGTTTGAGAAATATTTATATACCTACTAATATCTTTTTCATTTAGATCTAATATCTACTAATATGTACAAAAGTAGATTTGATAAAACATTTCCAACTTTCCATGGATTGATAATGAGTAAGTAAATTATTATATCAACTAATAGACAACCACTAAGGTTTGAATCTTATAAATCAATAATCATTCATTTCCCATAATATTTTTTCATTATCCAATCAATGAATGTACACAATTAAATGATTGAATAAGCAATACAGGAGGTAAACTATTTAATCTTTAAAATCAAAGGATTGTCATAATGGAGAAATTTCATAGTTGAATACATGAACATCACTAACATGGTCATATAAAACCTTTCCAAATGAAATCCACATAGAGATATAAGAATGTGCTATGAGCAGTATAGTCAACCAATCTCATTTGCCAAAAAATAAGTCAAGAGATGGAGATAAAGCATGAAACTCATCTTCATGTGCAAGATAATCCCAACCATCAGCATGTATCCTGACCCACCCCAACCATCATTTGGTGGTGGAAGAAGGTTCCCAAAGACAAAATTTTCAAGACATAGATAATCTAACAAGCATGATGCAATTGTATCACATACTATATATAGGATTCCATAAACAATCAAGGGTTTATGCCAAAAATAACACAAAAACCCAAAGAGTCCATTCCAACCAAGGATGACTCGACACACACATAGTTGATACATAAACCATTTAAGATAAATATATAAAGGGGACAAGGGGTCAAAACTCAAAATAGCCAAAATCATCCAAAATACATAAACTCAAAACCAAACTAGTAAAGTAACCAAAAAAGGCTTTCCAATATTTAAGTTTACTCATATGTCTTCCATGGGTGAGATATCCTTTGGTCTCATCGTATAGGGTTTCCTTGACCAATAATGAATAATAATAAGTACATTTAGGTATATTCAAGAGTCCATATGCTTCTAAACCTTACAATAATAGTTTATTTAAAGTAAGCACCCAATAAACACATTGTTTCCTAAAACAATAATTTAAAATACACGTACATTGTCTTAAGACACAATGTGTTAATATAAAGTCTTAGTCCCCATATCCTTTTTCTTCTTATTTTCCAAATTAGTTGTCCTATCTCTCCTTATTCCTTTCCTTTTCATTTATATTTCATTTTTTCTTATCAAATTTCCAACTAGTGAAACTTCTCATTCCACTAGATAGAACTCCCACCTCAAAAATATCATGCCTATATTTTTCATTCATGAAGTCTAGTTATAAAATCCTAGGCTTCTTATATGCAACCCACAAAAACTACCATACCCACTATCTACCAATCCCTTCATTAAATCAATCCAAATTATTAACCCTAATTAAGTATACCCATATTCAACCACCAAATACCTTCATATTTGGGTTACTCAACCATGGTAAAATAAAATTCCATCAACCTAAGTCTATTCAACTTATTATTATACTTCCAAACAATATTCATTTCTTGGCTTGGTATTCATTTCATCCTAGTCCTTTTATGGACTATTACCAATCATATAAAAATTTAGTTCTTTAAACAAATTCAAACTTATTTAACTTCCTAATTCTAGACATGAAATTATAATACTATGGTTTCGATCATCCTAGTAAACACTTCTAATTACCACTTAGACATGAACTAGTCTCAAGTAAATAATCACAAAACTTAACAAAGTTCTTACGACCTTCAATAACCTTCTATTTACATTCATATGCTAAATTCATCATGAATTCTCAAATATTTTCACATCTATGTTAGAGTAAACATGTTCTCATCCCAATTTGCATTTGGTTTCTCAAAATGACAACAATAAATAAAATAGATTAACTAAAATAATTAAAAAAAATCAATTGACATAAGGCTGATAAATAAAGTAGACCAAATATAAATCAAAATTAATAATTAAAATACTCAAATTGGATGGTGAAACCACTACATCATGATTCAACATTAACTAAGACTCCACCTTTATCATTGAACACAAGCTTCCATAACCAACCTATGCTTATTTTTAATAAGCCTACAACTAACCCAAAAGGTGTCATTAGTATCTAATCATCCTCAAAATTATTCAAGTACATAATATAATATTTTATAAAGATCAATTTAAAACCAAAATAAATATTTTTAAATGAATCATAATATTCATAATATAATGTACAAAAATCATAATAATATCAGTAATTAGTCAAAATCAATGTACTAGGTAGGTGCGGTCATGACTGATCATTACCTTAGATTATAAGGTTCATACTTGATTGAATGATTAATTTTTTATTTCTATGAGGACATATATTTTCATGTTTGAATTTTTAATTTAAATGATCAAAATTATCTATATATCACATGATATGCATAAATATTTATTTTGATATGAGAAATTCACAAGGTTCATCCCTCATATAAAATGAAGGAATACAATGGGATTATTTTCAAGATTAAGGCTATGATAGATAACCATTTCAAATTTAAAGGCATGTATTTTGACTCATATGGATTAGGTTGAGAATACTGAGACATATGCGTGCATTCTAAAAGATTGTGAATAAAAACTAAGACATTATATGATATCACAATATAAATAAGGTGTCCTTCAATATCACTTTTAGGAATAAAAGAATGATATTGGGGCATGTAATTTGTTTTTGTAAACACTTTTGATATTCTATATTTAATATCCATGTGTAATGATGGTATTATTTAAGTAATTTAGGTTTATATCCATATATATCATTTGTTTCTTATTGACATTTTTTTGGGGTTCCATATTTACATATAAACTGATTTAAGGGTTTAAATTTTTCATAGGACCTTGATTCCTAGTTTAAAATTTACACACAAATCTAATTTTAGGTTGTAAGTAGTTGTTTTCATTTTTTTGATCATTTTTTTTAGTATTATACATCACTCAACTTATTTTTCTCTTTATCCAATGATATTTGGTCATTTACACTCCTTAACTCATATTTGCAATGGTTGCATATTTTTGGGCAATGATCACCCCATGATATTCTCTACATAAATTGAATAAGTCAGCCTAATTTTCATAGAATTAGGTGTATTCATTCCTTGTAATTTAAATTTAATATAATTTAATGATAAATATTATTTCATATTTATTGTAATGATAAAGCATTGCTCATTTACTATTAGCATATTTTTAGCCTCATAATCATAGTGGTAATCAATCTACATGAAAGTAATTTTGTATGCTTGAATACTAGACTCATCATACTAATAATGATGCTTATACATAATAATTATGAGAATGGAGTTTATATTTTTATTCATGATTCAATTTTGGATAAGGTGAAGGATCAATTATATCTTTAATTTTAGGCTAAATGCAACATTTTTCACCCTGGTGTTAAAATACTCAAGACCTACGTGACCAAAAATTGGAGGCATAGTTTTAAAATGGATATTGTTTTAATGGAAAGGAGTTGCTTCCTAATATATTTATAAAATAAAGATAATTTGATAAATACTCTCTAGTAAGGCCTAATATTTATGGGTAGATACTTTATCTCACATTGTAAATGGAGATCAGGTTTTTACCAAGATGAGGATTTATACTAGGACTTCTCTCTATGGATCTCTCTACCATAACTCCCTTTTGAGTTTTGGCATGAATAAATATTTTTGGGGATTTCAAATTATTTTGTATTCCTACTAAAAATTGATATAGATAAATGTATTAGTATAATACTCTCAAAGGCTAAGATCAAGGTATTAATTTCCCACTCTAAACCAATCCTAAATACAATATTGTTAAGCTCAAAGGATGGATTATGTAGGCAAGATTTTCAAATTGATGGATTCTATAGATCATTTGAGTTTTGATCCTACATCGAATATTTGGGGAAGCCTTGTTTTATCACTAAAAATTAATTAAATAATGATGTATCTTTGGTTCCTTTAAAGGACTGCCTTGATAATGAGAATAATGAGGATTACAAGGACATTTCTCCACTAGACATCAAAGTGATGTCATGGTTAAAGGTTAAGGATTCATCACCATCTTACTTAGAGTATAAGGAAATTATTAGGGGCCTAAATGAAATGGTCAATGGAGGATCAATGCGACCTATACTAAACAAAAAATTGGATGAATTAAGTAATACTAAGGATCTCAAGCACCTTGGCTCTTTGAGTCTAGTGAACCTAGTCATGATGACATAGGATCCATCTGCATCTATAATTAATGGAATACCATAAATTTATAAGTGAATGTGTAATTATAATAATAATCCCCCATTTTAGGAGGATGAGGATATATTTATATCCCTCAAATCTCTTCTTGATGTCAATTTAGCTCAGTAGAAGGTCCTTCCTCACCATTCCCCATCTACTAAGCTTTCTTGACAAAACCCAAAACAAAAGGATGAATGGGGACATTATATAATATTAGGATCTTGGTTTCAAGATATGATTTAACACCTAAAAAATATAACGTATAATATGTAAATTTAAAAAAAAAAATGAGAGAGATCGCCAACTCGTAACAAGAGA